>CAUYQV010037781.1:0-101171 GCA_963574575.1 Galagoides demidoff
CCCCCCCCCCCCCCCCCCCCCCCCCCCCCCCCCCCCCCCCCCCCCCCCCCCCCCCCCCCCCCAGTCCCGAGAGGAAAGCCACATCTGTCCTTATGCATCATCACCCCTCCCTCACTGGGTCACACCTGGTTGCCTGGCAACCAGGAAAGCACATTTCTGGAGCCCCTTGAAATTTCACAGGGAGACACAATGTTCCCAGCAAACCCTCAAATCACATTCCATTGAGTTCTGCTCAGCCTGAGGCCCAGCAACAGAAACAATAGGAACAGAACGAAATACCAAGCACTGTGTCAGAAGCCTGGAGCAGGGGATCTGGCCATGCCTATAGTGCAGTGTGAGGTGTGGCAGAGAACTTCAATAGCACATCCTCCCCGCCAGCCATTTCTCCGCTCAGAGCCTTGGCCCGCCTCACCTGGGACAATGGTGATTTACCACCTGCCCTGCAGGGCCTCATGTCATGTTTTTGTAGTTCTCACAATTTCCCAAACTTTGTTATTCTTATCAGATCTGTTATGGTGATCCATGATCAGTGATTTTTGATGTTACTATTGTGGGGCACCAGGAACCACACCCATATAAGATGATGAACTTCACTGATGAAGGTTGTGTGTGTTCTGACTGCTCCACTGACTAACTGTTCCCCACCTCTCTCTCTCTCTCCCTGGGGCTCCCTATTCCCTGAGACACAACAATATTGAAATTAGGACAATTAGTAACCCTACAATGGCCGTTGAGTGTTCAAATGAAGTGTTGCATGCCTTTTACTTTAAATCAAAAGGTAGAAATGATTATGCTTAATGAAGAAGGCATGTCAAAAGCCGAGAGAGGCCAGAACTCAGGCCTAGTTCCTGTACCCTACAGATAGCCAAATTGTGAATGCCAAGGAAAAGAGCCACAGTATTCCTTTCAGCCTAATTCAGAAGAAGGCCCTAATATTCTGAAGGTCTGTGAAGCCTGAAAGAGGTGAGGAAGCTGCAGAAGAAAAGTTTGAAGCCAGCAGAAGTTGGCTCATGAGGTTTAAGGAAAGAAGCCATCTCCATCACATAAAAGGGCAAGGTGAAGCAGCAGGTACTGATGGAGAACCCGCAGCACATTATCCAGAAGATCCAGCCAAGACAGTGGATAAAGCTGGCCACACTAAATGACAGGTTTTCAATGGAAGAAACAGCCTTCCATCGGAAGAGGATCTCATCTAGAACTTCCCTAGCTGGAAAGGAAACGTCAACACCTGGCTTCAAGGGACAGCCTGATCCTCTTGGGGCTAATGCCGCTGGTGACTTTATGTTGAAGCTAATGCTTGTTTACCCTTCCAAAGATCCCGGGGCCCTTAAGAATTATGCTAAATCTACTCTGTTTGTGCTCTATAAACAGAACAACAAAGCCTGGATGACAGCACCCCTGTTCACAGCATGGTTTACTGAATATTTTAAGCCCACAGTTGAGAACTACTGATCAGAAAAAAGATTATTTTCAAAATATTACAGCTCATTAACAATGCACCTGTCATCTATTCAAGAACTTAGAGATGTCCAAGGAAACGAAGGTTATTTTCACGCCTGCTAACTCAACACGCATTCTGCAGCCCATGGATAAGGAAGTCATTTCAACTTTCAAGTCTTATTCCTTAAGAAATTCATTTTGTAAGGCTATAACTGCCTTACACAGTCATCCCCCTGATGGATCTGGGCAAAGTTAAATGAAAATGTGTAAAGGATTCATTATTCTAGATGCCATTTGTGATTTGTGGGAGGGGGTCAGAATATCAACATTCGCAGTAGTTTGGAAGGAGTTGATTCCAACTTTCATGGACGACTTTGATGGGTTCCATGTTTCAGTGGGGGATATAACAGCAGATGTGGTGAACACAGCCAGAGAACTAGAATTATGAACAGAAGTCACAAAGATGTGACTGAATCGCTGCAATCTTATGGTAAAACTTGATTGAATGAGGAGTTGATTCTTTAGATGAGCAAAGAAAGCAGTTTCTAGAGATGGAATCTACTCCTAGTGGAGATGCTGTCAACATTGATGAAATGACAATAAAGGGTTTCGAATATTACACAAACTTAGTAGACTGAGCAGTGGTGAGGCTTGAGAGGACTGACTCCGATTTTGAAGGAAGTCCTACTGTGGGTGAAATGCTGTCACACAGATTCACATGGTACAGATGCTTCCTGTCATGGAAGGAGGAGCCAACCATTGCGACCAACTTCATTGTTGTCTTATTTTAAGAAATTGCCACCAAGGGGGAGGGGAGAGGAGGAAGAGGGGAGTAAGGAGGAGGGAGGGCAATGGGTGGGACCTCACCTAACCTGAGGGTGCTCAGCATGTCCTCTGGGTGAAGGGCTCAACTACAACTTGAACTTTACCTTAGAACTGAAAACAACATAACCTAAACATTTGTACCTTCATATTAATTTGAAATAAGAGGATTAAAATAAAAAAGATGTCGCTATAGTCACCTGAGCCTTCAGCAACCACCTCCCCGAGCAGTCAGCAGCCATCGCTATTGAGGGAAGACCCTCTAGCCGCAAAAACATTACAACTGGCCGAAGGTTCAGAGGACATTATTACCATGTGACTCACTTTATTGTGATATTGGCTTTACTTTGGTGGCCTGGAATTGAACCCCCAGTATCCCCAAGGTATGTCTATACTTGCTTTCTTCTTCATCCCTCCCCACTCCAAAAGCCAAGGTTTTCCAGGTCCATGACGGCAGAGACATTTATCATTTTGTTCACTGCTGTGTCTATTCCCAGGGCCTAGCACATAGTAGGTGCTCAGGAAACATGAATTGCACAAATGAATAAAAAAGTGGGCTTCCCAAGGCCTGGGGCTTGGTAGGTGTTCATGAGTCCTAACTCCCTTTGTTTCATTTTTAGGTTTTCTTTTTCCAAAGAGGGGTTGGGCTGACACCCTTAAGCCCTGTACTGTTCGGTTCAGCGTCTACCGGAGACAATTCTTCTTTAGATATTTATAGGAAAAGACAGAAGTATCCCTTAATGAAAGACACATGAGCACAAAATCATCATTGCCGGCACTTTTCAGGGACAAGACTTCAGGATGGAGCAGGTGGGACATATCCTGAGAGGCTCTGAGGTTCAGATACATGAAATAGGGAGAGGAAAAAGTATCTAAGATCTGAGAGTGTCTGGAACATGTTGGGAGAGCAAAGACTTGAGCCAGGCAGGCCTGGGTTTGGGTCTTACCTCTGCAATCTGTTAGGGCATGAACTTGGGCACACTGTGCCTCAGTTTCCTCATTTGTAAGTTGGTGATAAGATGGAAATTAGATGCCCTAACGAAGGGAAAGTTACCGCCTCCCTCCCCCAGTGCTCAGAATTAAATCCCAGGGGTGGGGTGGGGAGTAAGAAGCAAGATACCTGCAGGCTCAGAGGACAACTTCGACATTACGATTATTACCATTGATTTTGAGTCACAATCTTTAATTCATTCTGGAATGCCATAGCCTCAGGCAGGGTCTCCATCAGCCTCCCACTTTGGGGCTGCATAAGGCCTGAGGCTTGGCTGGCTTCCAGAGACTGCACTTGTCAGGACAATTCAGGAAAGCCTCATGGTGGCGGTGGGGGCAACAGAAAAGCTGGCACTTCTAGATGGAGCAGTCAGCCACTCCAGGAGCCAGAACATGACAGGGATGGTGCTGCGGCCTGGCCTCATATTAACTGCAGAAGTCAAAAAACTGATTATTCTAAACCCTGGCACTCACTTGCTCAACACTTTCCCCTTGTCTGGGTAATTAGATCTCCCAGGACTTCAAGAGGATGCTGGTGGCTTCGTGCCAGAAGTGAATCTTACTCATATGTCCTTGAGGCTGGCAAGGGGTGGCAGGGGCGAGACTCTGCTAGCTCAGATCGCAGCCCCTATGGGCCTGGGGTTCTCCCTTAGGTCCTGACTCTCAGTGGGGGTCAAAGGACATAGCCTTCCTACACGAGGGACAGAGGGGATGACAGGGAAATCTGGCCAGGGAGTGTACCAGGAGGCACAGAGGTATTGCTGTAGGCTTTGGCCAAGGGTAGATTCTCTGATGTCTCCACAGCCCCCAGAACAAGCTGGGTTATAAGTCTTGGTTAGGGGTAGGGAGTGGACCAGGGGAGCCCTCAGCATGCAGACACATGCGTGTACACACACATACTTCTGTGTTCACTAACATCAAATCCCTGCTGGGTGCTGGGGTTTCAGAGGCAGATGAAGCTGTTCTTGTTCCAGGAATTATAAAATTTGAAAGCCAGGGCTGGTGCCTGCCTTCCCACCAAAGGTGCTACAGCTGCCTCTCTCTAGTGGACAGGAAGCCCTTTAGCTCTTTAAGAGCTGAGCTAGATCAGGATGAGACAAAGCTACCCTTAGTGTTCTACAGTGTGACTCTGCAGTTAGTTTTTTTTTTTCCTGCAAGGACGCTCACCCAGGACTTTCCCCACCATGCCGGTTCTTAGCAATTGGCCACAGTTTTGGGATTCCCTTTTCCCTACTGAACACTCAATTGCCTCTTGGGCCATGGCTCTCTCTTGGCTGACAGATCCAGGTCCTAACAGACTAGGGAATCTGTTTCTCCACTGTGATTTCTCTAAATGCATCCTTGCAAGGAAAGGTGGGGGGCATAGTCCTGGGAAAGTTAGGATACTCAAAGGTAGGTCCTGACTCTGTCATGCATTTGCTGCTGGACAAGCAACTCTCTGAGCCTCAGCCTGTTTACTATAAGATGGAGGCAAAAAATATATATCCATCCTGGCTCGGTGCCTATAGCTCAGTGGTTAGGGCATCAGCCACATTCACTAAGGCAGGTGGGTTTCAACCTGGCCCCGGGCCTGCTAAACAACGACAACTGCAACAACAACAACAAAAAAAATAGCTGGGCATTGTGGCAGGTGCCTGTAGTCCCGGCTACTTGGGAGGGTGAGGCAAGAGAATCGCTTAAGCCCAAGAGTTTGAGGTTGCTGTGAGTTGTGACATGACAGCACTCTACCCAGGGTGACAGTGATTCTGTCTGAAAAAAAATGTTTATCGTGTATCCACTTGGGTAGCTTGACATAAAAGGAAATCAGGAGGATATAGGGCCTCAGAGGGTACCTGGCAGAGCCTAAGAAATGGACACAGGGGATCTGAGAACATCGACGAGCAGGGACCCCATTGTTATTCAACTTCAGGGATCCATGGAGGGTGGTTCTCAGGTATCTAGCACGTCAATTGGAAGCACAGGTTAATGCCACCTCTGCATGGAAGCTCTCCTTGATTGCCCATCTAGAGCCGCCCTGCTCCACGTCATTCTCAAAGCTGTCAACCACCTGATGTTTTCTTGCTCATTTATTTGTTTCTGTTTTTATCCTGGACTCCTGGAAGCTTTGTGAAGAGGATCTTTATTGGTTTTGCTATTGCTATACACCCGCAGCTAGGACAACATCTAGCACCAAGTAGCTGTTCAGTAAATGCCGATTTAAAGAGCAGTAAATGAATTAACAATGAATGCAGTGATTCTCAACTAGGGAGTGAGGCATCCCCCATAGGGACTGGTCAATATTCTGTTGGGGGTGGGGAGTAAGAAGCAGGATATCTGTAGGCTCAGAGGACAACTTCAACATTGTAATTATTACCATTTGTTTTCAGTCACATTTTTTAATTCATTCTTAAATCCCAAATGGCATTAATGAAGGGGGCAAGCTCCAAAGGAAGCTCTGGATTTCTATAGGTGGAGACTCTGATCCCCTGTGGGCCTGGCAGCCTGTCCTCAAGTACCTCCTGCAATAGGGTGGTGGCTGGACTGCAAGCCACAGTAAAGAGTTCAGTTTCATTCAGGGGGCATGGGAGTCACTGGGTTTTGAGCAGGTGCTGGCACAGCCTGACTTCTATTTCAGTTTACTCTAGCCACTGTGGGGAGAATGGCTTGGAGGGGAGAGGATGGAAAAGGGAGGGGCTTGTATGTACATTATTCTTATTTAGTTTTTGTAACAACCTTGTGACAGGCATATCTAGGCACACTTTTCAGCCGAAGAAACTGAGGCTCAGAGAGGGATGATGATTCACCTGAGACCACACAGCAAGTAGCAGAGGAGCTTATACTGGACTCCCAGTCAATGCTCCATGGCCAGGCTCTGTCAAGTGACCCTGAGGCTGACAGCCTCCAACCTCACAGTTTGGGATTCCAGGTTCATCTTCTTATAGACCAAGAGGCCCAGGCCTGTGTGCCCCTGAGAATGCCACTGGCCAGAAGGAGACAGAAAAGTGAGGCCTGGAAACCAGGATCAAGTTCTCAGCTGCCCTGTTAACAGATCAGGTGTCTGCCTGGCCCACCTTGGCCCCTCTTTCTCAAATTCAGGCCTGCACTCCAGTGTTTTGGAGCAACAGAAAACTCTCAGGCATCTGAGCCAGACTCCTGCCCCCTCTGTGGGGGGCACAGAGTCCTAGGGGTGGCCCCTCATCCCCTTTGACAGATGATTAGGAGCATGAAGTCAGGACCCATCCAGGCCCGAGTTTTACGCCCATAGCTATGTAAGTTGGGCAAGTCAGCTAACCCCTGTCCCTTAGTTTCTTCATCTGTAAAATGGGGCTACTCATAGCCTCTCCTGCCTAGGGGTATAACCTGTTGGTCACTTGCCAACTGGACTATTTCTGGAGGACCCCCTCTTCCTAAGTCAGATCCCCTGGCCTTCTGTTGGCCACCAGATGTTCCCAAATAAGGCAGCAGCATGTGGATCTGAGGTCCTCATGTGGAGTCTGGCTCTTTGCCCTGGCCATCTGAGATCCTGCATCTTCCTGGAGGGTCATGAGCCTCCCAGTAAAGCATGAGTTCACTGTGCTTAGGATGCCCACCCTGCATATATTTTGAGGTGAGGCTTAAGCCTTCAAGGACACTTCACCAGCATCTGGGCCACTACAGACCTCTGATTTTCCCATTCACTCTCACCCTTGTAGGTGCTTGAGAAGACTCTGCCCTAAGATACTCCTCACCTAGGGGTGTCTATATTTTCTCTGGAGAACATGGAGGGTGGACTTTCAGGCAGTGTGACAGCTCATTCACTCCACCCCCAAGGTGGAGGGGGAGGGATAGGTATGCTGTTCCAAGCCCCTGTACCTCTCCTGGTTCTTTGGTTCACTGTTCTCAGGATTAAAACTCTGGATCCTTTTTTAAAGACCCTGGGACTTCAAGTAATTATGAGTTAAGAAAAAAAAAAGAAATAAGAAGATATCCTAAAAGAAAAAAGTACAGCTTGAAGAAATCATTAATGAGAGAAACAAAAGCTGGTGCTGAGTTTTGGCATTCTTCTTTCCTCTAGGGTGTTAGGTCTCCAGACTAGCAATAGGCTTGGTGGTTGCCAACCAAGATGCCCCACCTTCCTGGCTCAAGGTTGGGCATGTGACCAAGGTAGGCCAATCACCTCCCAGATATGCTGTCTCTTGGGAAAGGGAATCAGTGATTGGCTGGAGCCAGCTCATACCTGCTTGTGAGAGCCGATTGCTAAATTTTCAGGTATTTTCGTGAGCTGGTTGTTAATTATAGCCATCATTAGAATTCAATTATACAAACTTACAATTATATAAATTATATATTAAAAGGCAATAAATACTCCAAACTTATCACTTCCTAATTATTTTACCGCATTTCACTATTATCTGTTCTCTTGAATAGATGGTCTATTGTGTCTGCGTGGCAGAAATACCATATAATGGTGTGCTACTGTGCATCTCTCCCTAATGATGTCATCTTGGTAATCAGCTGGCAGTATTTGCACAATGGGAATCAGCATCCCTAAAAATGATAATTCCTTCCCAACAGGGAGAGCCAGGTGTTAAACATTTACCAGCACAGCACAGTTTAGAAGCCTGAGTGATACAAGGACCAAAACCAGCCGGAGTCTATTTTTCTCAGCCCAAAATTCCCCAAAGGGATATTTGCTCTGTGAGTCATGCTACCGGTCCCTGCAGGTCCCAGTTTCCTTCTGGAAAACAAAGCTAGGTTTTCCAGTCTTTGCTCCAACTTGGGGAGATGACTCCCATCTACCCTCCTCTCTTCATTACATTACCCAGTCGGTTTCTGTTGCTTACACCCAGAGTGCCTAAGCTAACCTGACTTAGGATGATGTCTCCACACGGGCAGAAAGAAAAGCCGAGAGAAAAACCCTCAGTCTCACCCTGCAACCCCCACACCATGCACATTCTAGATGTTTCTTCTCAGCCTCTTTCCCCTTGTGTTTGTTTTTATGGAGTTGTTGCCATTGTCAGAATGTACAATATTAAAGACCACTTTTCCAACTTGATGTTATTTCCCGGAGTCTCATCCCCATGGCTTCCGATTCTCCACAACCACCATTTTCTCTAGTATCTCAAAGGCACACGGAGAAACTTGAATGGACCTAATTGTTCTCCTAAGGTTGAGCATCTAAGGATAACCTGTTCCCTTTCTCTGTTCCATAGTACCCCGAAGGGGTGTGGTTGACACATTTGAGACTGTGGGTCAGGAGACCTGAGTTCTCATCTGGCCTTGTGCAGATTGTCTTGTGAGCTTGGGCAAGACCCCTTCCTCTCTGGGCCTCAACTTCTTAACCTGTATGATGTTGATGATAATGATAACAGGAATGATAAAAATAAAATAGTGGTCGTTTCCATCTCTGGTGGGCTTCCCGCACTGTGCCAAGCCTGTTTGACTTGCACCTGCTCAGTGACAAGAGCTATTTTACAGATGAGTAAGCAGGTTCTGAGAGGTGATGTCATTTGCTTGGCACAATCCAGCTAGTAAGTGGCACAGCTGCCATTCAGACCCAGGATGTCTGCCTCCCAACTCATGCTGCATGGTGACCCCTGAACGCCCCCTGTGTGATGGGCTCTTGGGAAAGACATGCTCTGCCATCAGTGAGCTTGTCCCCTCACCACACTCCTCATGCTGTCCTGTTCACGTCCCCCCTTCAGAGGAGAGAAAACTGCAATGCCAAGCGCAGAAGTGGTTTTCCCAAGTGAGAGTGTTCTGGGCTGAATCATGCCCCACTAAGTCCATATGCTGAAGCTCTAATCCTCACTACCTTGGGGATTTGAAGATAGGGTCATTGCAGAGGTAAGTCGCTACTAAGTTAAGATGAGGCCGTTAGGGTGGGCCGTAATCTGCAATATGACTGGTACACTTACATAAAGAGGAAATGTGAGCTCAGACAGGCACACAGAGATGAAGACAGTTCTCATGGCTCTCACAAGGAAGCAACCTGCTGGCTTCATCTATTTGGGACTTCTACCCTCCAGACTGGGAGCGGATACATTTCTATCATTTACGCCACTCAGTCTGTGGTTTTTTGTTGCAGCAGGCCTAGCAGACTGACACTGAGAGGCAGGATAAGGGTGGCAGGTGTGAGCTGAGGGCCTGGAGGAGACAGGAGGCTGCAAGAGAGACCGAGGGGGTCCTCTTCCCCTTTACCATGTGCAGGGATGACTCAGGGCCTGGCTGGCATCTGGCCGGTACCCACTGTGCACTGGGCAAGTCCCTACCCTCCTGAGCCTCAGTCTCCCCACGTGTGCTCTGGGATTGCTAGAGGAGAGGGGAAGCCTGAGGACCCTTCTAGACCTGTGGCCCCCACGGGTCCATGAGTCTCTCAGTCTCTCATCCCAACCTCTCTGACCCACTGAGCTGGAGTGTGGTGCAAGGCCCCAAGGGACACGCCATTGTGCTGTTCTGTCCGGCAGAGGTTTCCCCAGGGCTCACCGGCCAGCCTGCCCTCCTCGGTGGGGGCTATTCCTCCTTCCTGCCCTACTTCCTGGTGACAACCATGTCTATCTGACTGCCAGTCCAGCATCAGCTGCCCGATCACACTGCAGCTGCAGGTGGCACTCTCCTTATGCTCTCTGAGGTGTCTTCCTTTGCCCGCTGCAGGCTTCCTCAGTAGGAGATATTCCCCAAGGACCCATCCTTAACAAGGGCCCTGGCTGAATCCATAGTTCCTGCCCATTTCTGGAGTGTACTCTCTGGCCAGCACTATTCTAGGTGCCAGGATAGAGCCCTCCTTTGGCCAGCCTCCCCCACGCAGGCTGGGGACTGGTGAGCAGAGACAGATCTAAGTTGCAGACGTCTTTGTCTCTAGTGTCCTGCCTCCAGCTCCGGCCTCCCTCAGGGTCCCTGCCGTCCCACTCCCTAGACCCTGCAGATGTGCGGTTCCCCCTGAAAACCTTTCATCTCACCTCCAGCCTTGCTTCGCCCCTTGTGGGCCCATCTCCACGGGCAGCCGCCAGCTGCTGTCTTAAAGAGTCCCCTGATCGCCAGTCACAGGCTGCGTTCTGCTGTTTTTTTTTTTTTTTTGAGACGGAGCCTCAAGCTGTCCCCCTAGGTAGAGTGCCATGGCATCACAGCTCACAGCAACCTCCAACTCCTGGGCTCAAGCAAGTCTCCTGCCTCCGCCTCCCAAGTAGCTGGGACCACAGGTGCCCGCCACAGCGCCCGGCCATTTTTTGGTTGCAGTCATCATTGTTGTTTGGCGGGCCCGGGCTGGGGATTCAAACCCGCCACCTTAGGTGTACGTGGCTGGCGCCTTAGCCGATTGAGCCACAGGTGCTGAGCCACGCGTTCTGCTGTTTTGAGCTCTCTCCTCTCAATGCCCAGGCCTTGGTTTCACCTTGTCACCTCCTGTCTGCAAGCTTGGGGGGTGTTTCCCATTCTAAACCAAATTCTTAGTCGCGTTGCTCCCCTGCCTGGGCTCCCTCCTGCCTCTTCATTGAAGCCTGAACTTTCTGCTTAACATTCACACTTCCTCAGAGTGGTTCTTGGTGTGCGCTCTGGAACCACCTGCCTGAATTTAAATCCCGGTTCCTCCTCTCGTTAGCTGTGTGACATTAGGCAAGTGATTTAATATCTTTGGGCCTCAGCTTCCTCATTTGTAAAAATGGAAATAATGTTAACAACTTACTTCATAAGGTTGGCAGGAGGATTCAGTGAGGTAGCGCTCTCTGTAAAGCTCCTAGAACAATGTCTGAACGTCTCTAACCCTCAGTTTCTCCGAGTTGTTACTATTACTACTGGTTGCTCTCTGCCTCAAGCCTCAGCCAAACAGCATGACATGTTCTTTCTTTCACATCCCGCCCTTCCTTGCCTCTGTACCTTTTTCCACACTGTTTCCTTTACCTGGAGTGTCCTCCCCCAGTACAAACCCTGCCCTATCCTTTAAACATTTTAACTTAAGCACTGCCTCCTCCATGAAGCCCTCCTGGATCCTCCAGCCTGAGAAGCGGGTTCCCAACTCTCAACCCCTTGGCATCTTGTCCAAAGCTATCTCACAGAAAGAGCACAGTCTTCCCAGCCGGAAATGGTTCCTGGGGTTATTTGCAGGAACCCCCCTCAGAAATTTCCAGGGGGCCCTCCTTTGTGTTGGAGGCGAGGGCAGGTGGGTGCTAGGGAGCCATGGGCCAAAGCACTAATTTCCACTGACTATAAATAACTCTGGGACTGAAACCACAGCAGGGCCCTGGATTGCACCAGGAGGAGTAAGATAATCGTTGTGGGGTGAGAGGTGCCTGTATAAATAACTAACCCGGCCTGTCTGGGCCTCTCGGGTGACCGGCTGCTTCAGCTCTCTCCGGTTGAACTTGGGCCTTAGTGGGACCCAGGCTGGGTGAATGACTGAGGTCGCACTAACATTAGAGATGGTCCAGGCTGAAACTACTGAGAGCCCCTCTCACCCCTTACCTTAGCCCATGTGACAGATAAGAAAACTGAGGCTCAGGGAGGAGAAATAGTTGAAAACTGGGAGCCAGAGAACAGCGGCCAGGGAACGCCCATGTCTGGTCAGCTGCTAAGCCCAGCCTGCGGGAGCCAGAGTGGGTGGGGCCCCAAAGCTGCCCGGTAGGGAAGGGAGCTAGGCCAAGGCCTGGGGCAAAGGGCTGTGATGGGGCCTTAGAGGCCCACAAGGTCTCAAGGTCAAGAGACTTTGACTTTCAAGGGAAGAGACCCGGGGTCCAGCTGTGAGTCAGCCACCCTTTGGCCAGTCTGATGGCTGCCCTGCTGGAGATTCTAAGGAAGTGAGTCTCACAATTCCATGTCTGAGCCTTAAGGGGCCTCAGAGACCACCAGATCCACCTTTTTTATTTTCCAGATGGAAGACTGAGGCACAGAACAGGGTGGAGGGAGCACAGAGAGGGTCTTAGCCAGTAGGTACTAGCGTCAGGCTGCTCCCCTTCTCTCCCCAGCCCAGAGTGTCTAAACACAGGTGGGTAGACCTCCAGTTCTTTCCGTGGAGCCACATGCATCCCCCTGGGGGCCCACCTGTGTGTGACCTCTCCCTTAATCCACAGCTGGGATGGGTCCTGGGAGCTTTGCTCCATTGTTTGTTCCATTTCACAGATGTAACAACTGAGGCAACAATAACTTATATGACCTGTGCCTCAAACTATGCCTTTAGACACTGTGGTTCAGTGTTAGAGGTGCTCAGGTTTTTTCTTTCTTTACTTTTCTTTATTCTAACTCTTTGTTAAACAAAACATTTTCTGCCAAATGCTTTACTGCATAAACCAGATCAAAAAGGAGCAGCTCTGGCTAGGCGTTATCCCAGTGCTGTGGGAGGCTGAGGCGAGTGGATCGCCTGAGCTCAGCCCAGTTCGAGACTGGCGGAAGACCAGCATGAGGCAGAGTGAGCCAGAGTGAGACCCTGTCTCTACAAAAAAAAAAAAAAAAAAAAAAGCCGACGTGGCGAGCGCCTGTAATCCCAGCTACATGGGGGGCAAGAAAAAAAATTAAAAAAAAAAAAAAGAGTAGCTCTGGCCTGTGGTGGGCAGGAGGCTCTGAGGCCTCCCACCCTTCAGCATCCCCCCGTCCACAGGCACCTCTGTAGAGCCTCAAGCCACCAGGGAGCCCAGTCTAAAGACTGATTCCCCAAATCCTCAGTTTCCCTGAGTCCAGCGAGTTCTCTGGCTCTCTTGCACCAGAGAAGGCTGTACTCAGGGCCCCTCTCCTGGAGCGGGAGGTCCATCTCACATGGGCAGCGCAGACAAACAGGAGTGCTGTTGCCCAAGCTGATGGTCTGTAAGCACAGCACGAACAAATCACCTGAGACCCAGAGTCTATAAAAATCACTGTACAGTCCACGGGCCGGAGTCCTCTGTCTTTTGAAATACTTCCTGGGCTCCAGGCTCCATGAGTCCCTCGCTTCCCCCAGGCCCATCCTGGTGTCCACCTCAGGGCCTTTGCTCACCCTCCTTCTCCTATAAAGAGTTCACATCCTTCCCATCTCTGCACACTCAACTCCTCCCTGCCCCTCCAGGCTGAGCTGATGGGACCTTTCTCCTGGTTGTGTCCCAGTCAGGCCGGGGTCACTCTGTCCTGGGTCTTTAGAACACTCTCTCTTGCTGCAGTTACTTTTGTTCTTAGTGGGCAGTGGACTTAGAGGTTATCTGTGTGTGTCCAGGAGCCTGAAAGCATGGCACCACCCCTGACCAGGTCTCTCATGAGTGGGGCTGCCCTGAGCTTACCTGTCCTCACCTGTAAGCCTGGATCCTGGCAGTTCCTGAATCACCGGGGTGGTGTGGTGATTACACGACACCTCAACAGTGAGCCTGGCACGCTCTCAGTGCTCAGCGTGTGTTAACCGGTCTCTGCCATCACAGC
The DNA here is from genome assembly GCA_963574575.1 of Galagoides demidoff. Lineage (NCBI taxonomy): Eukaryota > Metazoa > Chordata > Mammalia > Primates > Galagidae > Galagoides > Galagoides demidoff. The sequence continues at coordinate 13,582 of CAUYQV010037781.1, forward strand.
TGTAACTAACATCGCGCGCTGAGAGAGTCTTAAGGGCAGGGGTGGTTTACAATTCACCTCTGCACCTGCCTTTCCTGGGGACCCTTTGGGAGCTCTTGGGGAGGGGTTAGGAGGAGCTTTTCTCTTTCCCCCTCGGGCTGGACTGAGGCCTGGCACCCTGCCTCTGTGTCCTTGGAGGTGTTTCCTCTGACATTCCCTGACCTCTTGGACCAAGAGGGGATGTCCTTCATGGGTGCTCCTGTCCCCACCTGGCCACATCACACATCCTGAGGGAGCATATGGAAGAGATTCTGGGTCTCTTCCCAGAAAAGCACATGCACTCCTCACCTGCACATAGTAGGTGCACAACATGTATTTGTGACAGAAGCAGGAGAAGAAGGGGGGATGTTCACTGAACACTTATATCCATCAGGTCAAGGAGGTGGGTGCTACAATCACACCATCTACAGATGGGGAAACTGAGGCTCAGAGAGAGGGAGTGATTTGATCAAGGCCCTAGATGGTGGAGATGGGACTTGGAACCAATGGTCTCTTCATTCCTTCCCTCTTCTGGGCAGAGTGAATGCTTAACGTTTAGTGCGTGTTTATTCTGGGAAAGGCTCAATGCCTTCATAGGAAGAATTGGGCTCCCATTCCTCTCCAAGCCCTTGTTTCCTGCTTACAGGCTGCTATAAGGATCCCAGGGAACAATGTGTTGGAAGGGCCTGGCCTTTAGTTTGCGCACAGTAAGTGACAGGCACCAAGTAGCTTTGGGACTCATGCTGTCTGCATGGTGGGTCTGCCTCGAGCAAGGCCCTCATAAATTCTGACCTCATAACCTACCTCCTAAACACCCCTGGAGGTGCCTGAAAGCATAAAGCACCTACTGGGCTGAGCAGCATCGCTCACTGGACGTGAAGTCTCCCCAGCCTGGCTGGAATCACTTGGAAGCCCTCTGGCCAGCTGCAGGGTGGGCCCTGTCCCGTGCTCTCCCCTGCCACCCGCAGCCTGTAGAATTGTTTGTCTGGTGAGGCTCTGCTGCCTGGGCCGGGGACAATCCATAGCAAGCATTGATTGACATGTGGGTTTCTTTCATTGATGATTCAGAAAGATGTGTGGGTGGCATTCTGGAAAGTGTCCCCATGTGATTCACTGCAGCTTCACATCACTCTGTGCATTTAAAGGGTTTTTCCCCCCGAGTGGTAGAGGGACGGGTTTAAACCCTGAAAATCAAATAAGAGATGGACATTTTTTTTCAAACTATAGACTCACATGTGTTGCTCAAACCCATTGATCTGCTCAAACTGCTTTTCTCTCCTCCACTAATTAAAATCTAACATGCCCCTTAAAGTCACACCCAGTTCCAGCAGAGAATAATAACAGCCAATGCTAACCTAATACCTATGTGCCAGGTACTAAGTGCTCTACGCATATTATTTTGATTCTCACAGCACCACTATTATCCCATGTTGCAGATGAGGTAACTGAGGCACAGAGATAATAGATAACTGGTCCCACGTTCCCAAGGAGGATAAGAAGTCAAGCCAGAGCAGGGTGTGGTGGCTCAGGCCTGTGATCTTTGCACTCTGGGAGGCTGAGGTGGGTAGACTGCTTGAGTTCATGAGTTTAAGACCAGCCTCAGCAAGGAGACCTCATCTCTACTAAAAATAGAATAACTAGCCAGGCATTGTGGCTGGCACCTGTAGTCCCAGCTACTTGAGAGCCTGAGGCAAGACGTACTCTTGAGCCCAAGAATTTGAGGTTGCTGGCTGGGCATGGTGGCACACGCCTATAATGCTAGCACTCTAGGAGGCTGAGGCGGGAGGATCATTTGAGCTCAGGAGTTTGGGACCAGCCTGAGCAAGAGTGAGATCCCATCTCTACTGAACAGAAAAAATTAGCTGAGTGTGGTGGTACATGTCTGTAGTCCCAGTTACTCTGGAGGTGTTTGCAGTTGCAATGAGCTATGATGATGCCATTGTATTCCAGCCCAGGTGACCCAGCAGGACGACAAAAGCAAATCCAGGATTTGGACCATGACGCTATGTTGCCCTCTTCACTGTTGTGACCCTGGTCATAGATCTAGTTGGCCTGGACAGTCCCAGATTATGCTCTTATCCTGGTGTGATATTCATGGGGCTGAGGTTCGGCTGCTAGAATCTGTAGCCATGCTGTATTTGGTGCTTCTGAAACCTGCCTCCACTCCTCAGTTGCCTCCTTAGTTCTACCTTTCTCCCCACCCAGGCAACACCTGCCTCAAGGGCACAGAATACGTCTGCTCTGCCCTTGGATCCCAGCACCCAGTAGGGCCCTTTCACGCAGTAGGCCCTATGGTTTGCACCTTCATTACTCATCTCTCTCTCCATGTGTTTTGGATGGACTGACCTGGGCCCTCTGGGGTAAGCATGTGACCGGATCTGACCTTTCAGCTTATTCCATCCTCTGGCCACAGGGATTGGTTCAGGAGTGGTCATGTGACTTCAGGTGATCCAGTGAAATCTCTCTATTCTGAGATTTAAGGGGGACTATGAGGAAATAGGTGCATTTGGCTGTGGGGTGGCTGGGATGGGAGGGTGTCAGGCTGAAGCTGGTGGAGCTCCCATGTGGTGACAGTTGGTAAGGCCAACAACATCCTCCTGAAAGCATTTGAGACTCTGGATCCAGCCGTGCCTGAGCCAGACCTATCCCTGGACTTTTCAGTTGCATAATCCAGAAAAATTCTTTTCTGTATAAACCAGTATGAGATGGGTTTCTATCAGATAGAGCCCTGATGAATAGAAGAACTCTATAAAAACTGGAAGTAGATTCTTTTCTAGAAAACCTGTAGAGGACATTCAACTCACTGTCTCCAAATTCCAGAGAGTGAAAGCACAGTTCCCATTTCACAGGTAAGAAAACTGAGGTTGTGAGAGTCTAAAAATCCTCCCTGAGGTCACAATCCCACTTAGTGACGGAGGTGAGGCTTGGACACCTCTCTGGCCTTCATGCCTTCCCCTCATCCCCGAACCCATTTGTGAGGAGGCAGCTTGGTCTCCTCAGCCTCTTATATACTTGGATGAGTTTTTCTCCCCTAGGCCTTACACCTGACAGAGTTCTGGGCCTTAAAATGGAGCACAGGCCACTTCACATGGAGACTCTGGAGTGGGTCTGGGGAGGCGGCCTCACCCATCTCTGGCCAGTTGGTGAAACCCCCATGGGTATGCTATGTCTGGGCACCTCCCAGCCTACCCTGCTGAGACACCACTGAGTCTGGCCGCCCTGGTTTTCCCACCAACCCCCAGGGACCCAGTGATCCTTGGGAAGATGGAGACAGGGAAACTGGAGCACGGGGCATGACAAAGAGAAGCCCCCACCCCCGTCCCATACCCTCCTGGTGCCCAGCTGCTGCAGCTCCAGGGAAGGCCTGGGCCCCACCCAGTCCCAGGAGCATTCTTCAATGTCGTATTTACAAGCCCCTGCCATCTCCCATGGCCTGCTCTCTTGTTCTCTCTCAGCCCCCGCTCTCTCCTCCACTTGGGCAGGCCGTGGGATTCATACAAAATTAACCGGAGGTTCCGTTTCACAATACGCCACAGTATCCGGTTCCCACCCCACCCGTGCTGCCGCCCCATCTCTGTCCACCTTGTGGTGAACATCCAGCAGGGACTGTCTGCATTGCCCTCTCTCACAGCCCAAAGCATGGTGTCGGGAAGTGAGGGACGAGGGCTGTGCATGCTGTGGCTCAGGGCAGTGCCACGCTGGGCTTGGGGAGCTGGAGCCAATTGTTCCATGGGTGACACGAGGTGTCCTATGTCCATCCCAGGCCTTCAGCCTTCTGTCCCATGCCAGGAGGGCCAGCAGGGCATCCTTTGCCTCTTCTTGTCCCTCCCCTCCTTCTCTCCATGAAGGAAAGAGTTCCCAGGCATTGTACCTGGTGCTGGGGACGGTGGGGAATGACACAGAGCTCCCGCCTCCAGGCCTCCCAGACCACCCAACACTACTCACCCATCTTTCCACCTTCTCTCCTAGCACATTACCTCTTCGTTGGGCACCAGCACCATCCTCACCTTATCTGATTGCCTCATGTTTTCATGGGGATGGGGACTATGCGTGTTGTTTTTTAAAAAGGAAACATTTTGGTATAATAAGGACAAGGACAATGAACATCACTTGCTAAGTGTCTCGGGTCTGCCTTGCACAGTGGCTTACCTAACTTCATCCTCACACCGTCCCTATGAGGTAGGTACCCCTTTCATTCTCATTTCACTGGTAAGTTGACTGAGGCTCAGAGAGGTTAATTTTTTTTTTTTTTGGCCGGGGCTGGGTTTGAACCCACCACCTCCAGCATATGGGGCTGGTGCCCTACTTCTTTGAGCCACAGGCCTCGCCCTGGAGAGGTTAAATTTAATACTCCCCATGTCCCTTGAGGAGAAAGCCCCTCAGGATTTGAACCCGGGTCTCTGGGACTCTACCATCCCAGGCTGGAAGGGAGTGAAAGGAATGGGAACAGCAGAGGCAGAAGGGAAGGGCATTAGTCAGAATGGAACAGAACCAACAGTGGAGGCAGACAGGCAGCAGGCTCAGGTGGGGCAGAGCTGCCCTTGGCCTCGCAGGGAGCCAGGTTGCCTAACGGGTGTCACCTAGGTTGGTCCTCCAGGTGGAAAACCCCACATGCTGAGCCGTGGGAGCCGAGCCCATGTGCTCTGGGTGGGAGTTGATTCCTCATGAGTCCCCATTTGTCACTTGCAAAGATCTTTTTGCCTAAAATTAGCTGGACATGAGCGGGAAGGCTAATTTATGCATGGCCTGGAGCATTTCCTGCAGCGTGACTCAGAGGCCAGGTCCTGCTCACGTCAGTGGATTAGGGGTAGGGCATGTTGGGAACAGCAGCTCGAGTCCTGTCTGGAGCCAGCACAGCACAGACCATGCAGCTTTTAAACTGGGGGCTGGAGCCAGGGCCAAGCATGTCTCTAAATCAAAAGAGGGCCAGACAGATGCGGCACGTGGGGAGAGGGAGGAAACTGTCCTGGCGGTCCCATCCTGCTCAGGCCTGACAATGGAGCCTTCGGAGTGCTGTTCCCAGGTGGACATTCTTGGCTCTGAGCTGGAGACACACAGCTGTGGTGTCACATGGGGTTGTGTTCAAAGCCTTCTCTGACATGAACAGTGGTGTGGTGACCTTCAGCCCTCATACTCTTCCTCTGCAAAATGGGATAACAACACCTGCTTCCAGAAACACGTGCAGTAAGGATGCCTAGCAGCCTTGGAACTGTGTTCCCGATGAGCAGATCCAGGACAGTCACATTCTACCCTTCTGGAGAGTGTGACTGCTTTTTCCTGAGTGATGAGACTCATCATGAAAACAACAACAACAAGGGCTGGCATTTATTGAGCACTTAGGTGCTGGACACTTGGCCTAATCTCATTTAATGTTTACAAACTTATTTTATAGTTGAGGAAATGGAGGCGTCTCTGGGGCAGATTCTTACCATACAGAACTACCCACGTGTCAGGGACTGTTCTAAGCTACTTTGGTCCTCACCACAGCCCTGTGAGGTCATCACTATTAATACCCCCAATTTACAGATGTGCAAATGGAGGTGCAGAGAGGCTGAGTGACTTGCTGGGAGTCCCACAGCTCGTGAGCAGCAGAGCTGGGTCTGGAACCCAGGTTGCCCAAGTCTAGGAGAGTATCGTGCTCTCTGCTCCCCCTCAAATCTCTTCCAGCCCTACCTCTCCCAGTACCATGGGAAATCCTTCTAGGGACCAATGAGGCAGGAGCTCCAGTAGATGTTACGATGGGCTTTCCTCCTTCTCAGAGATCTTTCCCGTCAGAGATCTCATTTGGTCCTCATGAAAAATTTGGAAACGAATGCCCAGAGAGGTCAGATGAAAGGCCAAAAGCCACGCAGCTGGCAGGCAACATAGCAATAGTCAGAGTTGTCATTATTATTTCCATTTTACAGATGAGAAAACTGAGTCCTTAATTTGCCATACAAAGCCCAACTTTTGGCAGCATACTCTTATTCTGTGGAATTCCCTCTAAGAAACATTGCTCTAGGCCACATTACATGCCTTCCCTTCTCTTTCCTCTATAGTCAAGTCCAAATGCCTCCTCCAGGAAGCCTTCCTTGAATTCCACTACCCCCCTAGCTTTTATCACTCCTGTGAGTCTCAGGGCCCTTACTGCACTTGGTCTCCATCATTTGCTGCTGTTTGAGCTGCTCAGGTATCTGAGAGCTGCTCCCTGTGGGCTGGGACTCACGATAGGCATTGGATGTACAAGGAGAGCAGACAGGGCTCCTGCCCTCAGGTACACACACACTCCCCCAGCAGTACAGAGTGCAGGATCCAGGAACTACCTGGCAATGGCCCTGCACAGTGCTGAAGCTTGGCTATGTGCTGCTCAATTCCCTAGGGCCTGGAGAGCTTTCCCGTGGGACGGGAGGGTGGATATCTTAACCTGGGGTCCATGGCCTAGCTTTGAGTGGTTCTGGAAACCCAGCGATCCTGTGAGGCACGTCTGCTGCATCTGGGGACAGGGGCTACAGCTCCTATCAGGGTCTGGCCGGGGCCCAGAGACATTTAAGAATTCTTGACTGAGAATTCTTAATCAAGTGAATCTCCTGGTCCCCACTCAAAAGGCAAAGGCCACCCGGGCACCCCTGTGTTCCAGCAGGCCTGCTGATCCATCCTGATGGTGGAGGCTATTAGCAGAAATGGGTGACCACATGAGGCTGAGGCCAAAAGTCCCCAAGCAGAGCTGATACCCATCTTAGGGCCACATGAGGCTGTTTTCAAGCCCTGAGCTGGAATCACACTGTGAAGAAAGGCTGCTTCCTCTGGTCCCCACCCTTCCCACCAAAATAAAAGAGCAGCAGGCGAGAAGGTGTATCTAAACTGCCCAGGCTCAGTCCATGGGCAACATGCCAGTGGGAGTAGTTAGTGTGGGAAGAAGAACCAGTCTTAGTTTTTCCTCCGGACCCAGACGAGCTGACACAGAGGGACACAGACACTGGGGAGACGCTGGGCACAGTGGGGTGCAGCACACATGCTCCCGAGGGTGCCTGATTGGCCCTGGTGGGCACCAGCAGCCTTTGCAGGACATGCATGCAGGACGAGAGTCCAGCAGTGCCCAGGATACAGGTTTCTCCAGTCCAGAGGCTGCCTGGTTACCAGGGTGTGCACTATACCTGGGGAAGAGACGGTCCTTCCCTTCTCCTTAGAATAATCATGGCTGCCACCTATTGAGCACCGACTATATGTCCAGGTATACACTAGGCACTGTCTGGTAGGCATTGGCTCATTTTCCAGGGGAAGAAACTGAGGGTTGCTATAGCCTCTCCATAAGTTGCAGGGCTGGGGGAATGTCAGGGAGAGCCTCAGCCCCATACCTTTGGGTTTATGTGGGAACTCTTCTCCTTTCCAGCAAGGGGAAGGTGTGTTGGGACAAGTAACCAAACTCTGAGCTCTGGTACCCAGCAGGGGCTAGCTTCCCTCCTCTCGGCCTCATGGCAGATGACCTAGCTTTGGTCCTTTGCAGGAAAGCTCGCAGGTGCTGAAACTCTCTCTCTCTGGAGATCTCTGGTCTGTTCATTTTGGCAGGTGTAAGAAATCCCCTCTTCCAAGCTCGGTGCCTGCAGCTTAGTGGCTAGGGCGCCAGCCACATACACCAGAGCTGGCAGGTTCCAATCCAGCCCGGGCCTGCCAAACAACAATGACAACTATAACCCCAAACTAGTCGGGTGTTGGGGTGGGCGCCTGTAGTCCCAGCTACTTGGGAGGCTAAGGCAAGAGAATCACTTAAGCCCAAGAGTTTGAGGTTGCTGTGAGCTATGATGCCACAGCACTCTACCCAGGGTGACATAGGGAGATTGTCTCAAAAAAAAAAAAAGAAAGAAAGAAAGAAAGAAAGCCCCTCTTCCATGCCTGGGACAGGACAGCCTAGGGCATCTGTCACCCTTCCCATTGCGGCCCATCTTCCTGATGCCTAGTCTGCCTAGTGCTCTACTGCCATGGAGCCCCAGAGCCCAGTGATGCCAACTGGAGTCTGGCTTTGGGAGAGGCAGACGGGCAGCTGGAATCTTATTAGCAGTGCTGTGGTTCCATGCTCAAGCCCACTTGAGGGAATTCCTGGGGTCTGGAAAAAGGGAGGATGGGGCCCATGTAGCTAGAACCCCTAATCTAACCACAGCAGGCTAAGTGTGGGAAGCAAGAGCTCCACCCGGCCTGGATGCAGGTCCCATGGTGGTCTGACCTGGTTACCCTCCTGCACTTGCCTTGGAGACCATTTGCCTCCCAGCTTTTTAGGGTGCTGAACCTGCCCTGTGCAGCTGGAGAACTGTCCCATAGGGCCAGTTGGGCACCCTGTTGCTGGAGCAGGCCCTGGGCCCGGCTTTCCTCCTGTGGTTCTCTCTGCAGGTGTATTGGGTTAGAGCCCAGCTTGTGAGATCCTGTTCCCTGGCCTATTGATGAGGCCAGAACACACAAGAATGGTCATTCTGGTTGTGTCTGAGACACCCCTGCTGTTAAATGTTGTGACTATGGTCACAGGGACTGACGCAGATGGTGGCCCTCTGACCTGTGGCCCTGGGTTTGAGCCTCTTGCACCTACCTTCGACAGGTGAGGTTTTGAGGCGCCGGCAGATGGCTTCAGTGTCCCCGTAAGTCTCCTTGATCTTGACCACAGCCTCGGTGCCCCGCAGCTCCATGAGGGAGCGGAGCTCCTCCATCGTGCACCCGAATTCGCCCCCATGGCTTGACTCATTTCTTTGGTTTTTGGAGTAAAAGTCGCTGTTGGTCATATCACCCATGTCTCCTGCAGTCCCTGCTCGGGGTGGGCCCGAGGGTCAGTGCTGGACAAGAGGTGACGGCTGCTGTGGCTGTCCTCAGCACACCCTCACCGGACGGCTGCAGCTCTGGGTGGCCAACTCTGGGTCCTGGGGGGATGGGTGGCCGAGGCGGGCTGGCGACAGCGGTGGTGAGCTCCAGGGGGCGTCCCCGGGCGTGGGGCGAAATCCAGGGGCCAGAGGGGCTCAGGGCTGTAGACCCAGGAGTCTCCATTCAGCGGGGCCCATGCTGCTCCCTGGAGCTGGCATCTACATGGTCAGGGGCAGTGGCTCCTGTGGGGATAAGCACAGAGTGGGTGACGAGGGTCCAGCCTCATGGGACAGGTGCTCAGGGAGGCCCCATGCACACACACAGCATCCCAAGTAACATGGCCTACACACATGCCTGGGTTCCGGTGTTTCCTACAACACCCTCATCCACCAGCACACGCTGCAAATGCAGATGGCACCAGCACTCACCTGGGCACCCCACAGTATGCTCTCTGAAGGCACAGCCTCACAACACACTTTAACCCCGGCTGTCTACTGTGTCATGTAACACACCGACCTCACAGCACACCCTCTTAGGCCCTGCCTCACTGCCACACACTTGTACTGACACAGGGGCCCCACTTCACACCACTCCAATGGACACCCCCACCCTTCACGTTGTCACAGGTTGTCATACTTCTAAGCATATAACTTAACATCTTCACTCCTTTCCCTCAAAAATACCTGTACTCACAGGCCCTCTGAGCACACCCAGACCTGGTTTCCCTCTTTCTCTCACTATCCGCAGCATGCTTACATACACCCCAAGCCCACAGAGTCCGGGACATCTACCCTCTGGACACAGCCCCTAGGCCCCCGACACAGATGTCCCCCACCGCCCATGCCATCAACACCCACCCTCACCTCCTCTTCTCCCACACTCCCTCCTGTTCTCACAAGCATGGCGATGAGAGGAGGTCCCCACTGTCACCCACAGCCCCCAACCACGTTAAGGCCCTCGGCCCAGCCAGAGAAGTCAGCTCACGCATATCCATGAGAAGGTCTTGTGCCCAGATCTTTGTCCCCAGCATGAGCTCGGGTCCTGAAGCCCTCACCTGGGGCCCCCAGAGATCAGCACCACGGACAGCAACCGACCCTTCCTCTCTGGAGCCCGGCAGGAGGAGGGAGCTCCGGTTCTCACTGTCCACCCGGCCACCCTTGCAGAAGTGCGGCATCTGTGGGGCTGCCAGGAGAGAATCCAATCCTCCCGGACACCCAACACCGGAGGCTGAGGCCCTGGCAAGCGTTGGGTGACAAAGGGCCCCTGCTGAGCTCGGCTGGGCCTGGCACGGGGACAGCTGGCCATCCTGGGTCCAGGGCAGTGAGGGGGAAGGGGATGAGAGAGGAAGGTGGCACTGCGGCCCCTGTCCCAGCTCCAACTCCTCTCCTGCCCTGAATCTCTTCTTCACAATCCTTTTGTCTTTTACAGATTTGGGAGCTGAAAATTCTAGGGTTAATTTAATTCTCCCACCAAGGAACCTGAAGCTTAGAGAGGGAAAGGCCCTTGTCCAGAGTCCAGAGGAGAGAGAGAGAGGTAGGCAAGAGAGGGCGGGTTCCTGGCCCCCAGCCCTGAGCTCTTTCCCCTTCCCCTAGGGGGCGCTACCACCCTTCTCTCTGAAGAGCCCAGGTTGGTGGGTGGACTGAGCCAGGCAGTGGTTAAGAGCAAAGGATCCAGAAGAAGAGTGATTTGGGCTCAAATCCCAGCTCTCCCAAATGCTGGCTGTGGGACCCTGGGCAAGGGCTCTCATCTGTAAAATGGGGACAGTAACAGCCACTCTCCCCTCCACCTCCCCGTGTCCCAGCCAGCCCTGAATTTACTGGGAACTAATTATAAACCATGTTCAAATCCTATGTTTCACCTGGGGTCTGGGGCTTCCCAGTCACGGGTCAGGGGGTGCTGAAACCACAGAGATGCTTTTAATGCCTTAGAGAAGGGACACTTTTATTCAAAGGTGCAACAGGCAGCATTATTATTTCTTCTTTTTGAAACACAGTCTTGCTCAGTCGCTGTGGTGTCATAGCTCACAGCAACCTCAAAATCCTGGGCTCAAGGGATCCTCCTGCCTTAGTCTCCCAAGTGGCTGAGACTACAGGCACCCACCATGATGCTCAGATAGTTTTTCTATTTTTAGTAGTGATGGAGTCTTGCTCTTGCTCAGGCTGGTCTTAAAGTCCTGAGCTCAAGCAACCCACCTGCCTCGGCCTCTCAGAGTGCTGGGATTACAGGTGTGAGCCACCACACCTGGTCAGGAAGTATTACTTTTACATTGGGACTAGCAGGTGTCCTACAGAGTAGCACACAGAATGGATAGGATGCCTCAAGAGATGTGAGATGCCAAAGAAATTGTGTGCTTGGTGCCTCACCTCCTACTGCTCCTTGGCCACAGATGGATCATACACCATCCACAGAACCCCTGAGTTTTGGCCCCAACAGTGTATTCCTGGGAGGTGTTTTTGAGGCAGGGACCAAGAATGTAAGAACCGCAACAATGCCCTCTCATCCTGACTTCTTGAGGATCTACTATGTATCAGGTCCTCAGCTAAGAGTTCTGTATATGGTGTCTTCCATCCAAGGTAAATTTTAGGGGGCTGGGAGTTTAGTATGTTTTTTGTGCTGCTCTGGCTAGAAACTGCCTGGTTCCTAGTAGGTGCCGAATAAATAATTGTTGAATAAATAAATGAATGAATAAAGAGCAAACAGATGATCTCTCACCAAGTTTCTACAACCCTCTGAGGTGGATACTATAATTATACCCATTTTATAGATAAAGAGAATGAGGCTCAGAGGGGTGAAGTCACTTGCCTAAGGTCATGCAGTGGAGAAATGTCAGGAAGTGGGAGACCTTTTTAATTTTAGACTTTGGACTCTCATCCTCCACCCTGTAAGAAAGGGCTGGTTAGGACCTGGTCTAGGATGCTGGGTCTCTCCAGGGAGAGCGTTGGCATTTGGGATTAGGGCTGAGTGTTCCACTTCCCTTGCTAGAAGCTGGTGCAGACCCCCAGCACAGTCCCCTTGCCAGGCTAGAAGCAGCTGCAGGAGGCAAGGGGAGACCTCCAGCACCTGTGGGATCCTCGCACCAGGCCCAGTACAGGGAGGCAGCAGGGGCTTTTGGGCTCAGTAGTGCCCTGCCCACTGCCTACTCAGTGTAAATGGGCTTTGGGAAAGTTCAGGGATCTGGGTAGAGAAAAAACAAACGACTGGAGTAAGACAAGGACAGCGAGGTGCCCAGGGGCAGAGTCTTCAGGGAAGAAGGGAGTTAATGAGGCTGGGGCTCCTCCCGGCCACCGCAGTGGCTCTGGGCCTTTTCAGTGGCTGAGGCTTCGAGGAGACATGGGTCTGAGATGCCCAGGGAAGGCGGAGCCCAGCTAGGGGGTAAGGGCTGAGGAGGTGATTTCACTGGGAACCTTCCAGAACAGGCTTTGCCTTCCCAGGGACAAGAGTTGAGATGAAGAGATGCATATTTTCTGTCCAAAGGGAACTCAGGACTGACCTGGGGCTGCAGGAGGGCTCAGTCCTTAGTGGTCAAGCAACAGGCATGACCAGGTGAAGGCAAAGCCAGGTGAACGTTTGTGGCCCCCACACCTGCCCTAGACTTACTGGTGCAGTTGGAAGATCACTCTGTGATCCTGAGGGGGTGTCTCAGGACACGGCACCTGTCTCAGAGGTGCCGCAGGGGTTATTAGGAGGGGCTCTAGAGTTTCTGGGTTCAAATTCCGGCTCCTTTACCTCCCAGATGAATGAGCAAATTATCTTTGGTTTCATTATCTTAACAAAAAGGGGAAGAGAATAATATTTATCTCATAGGTGTTATGAGGTTCAAATGAGTATTTCATGTAAAATACTTAGAACCAAGTCCAGCACAGGGTAAGCACTGAGCAATTATTTTGATTATTGCTGTAAATCCATACAACTACTTTAAAATGTAGGTAGTTTTATTATCCCCCTAGAACATAAGAGGGCTCAAGAGAACTGAGGCCAAGAGAGGGAGAGTAAGTTGCTTGAGATCACATGGGCAGTGAGTGGTGGAGCTGGGATTTGAACCCAGGCAGTCTGGGTCCAGAAACACACTCCTAATCAGGATGCTTTGTTGCTTCCTCTGATGACTCTCCCTCATGAGATGCTTAAACGAAGTGCCATATGTGAATGAAAATGCTTTGCAAACCACAAGGGACTTTCTAAACCCGAGGTGCTGTTTTCTATCTGTCCCCTTGCTACCTGTGGCGTGGCTTACAGGCACTGATAATTACATCTCTGACAGTACAAGCTATGAGAATCGTTAGCAGCAATTATATCTGTGATCACAACAGTAGGCATGAGTTAATGGGCTACTGTCGATTTTAATGACTGCTGTGTTAAGATGAACAATAATCTTCAACTATCCATCCATCCATCCTCCCACCCACCCATCCAACCATCCATTCAATGATGTGTTTTGAGCTTCCACTCAGTGCCAGGCGCTGAACAACCCAGACATGGTCTCTGCCCTCCATGAGCCCACAGTGAGGAAGAGAGACAATTAGCTCAGTGACTTCCCTGACTTGATGGGTTTGCTGTGGTGGGAAGTCCCAGAGGCTGCGGATGCCCCAGCAGGAGACCTGACCTGGCCCAGGTTGACAGAGAAAGTTTTTCCTCTCAATTCTGAGTAGGAATTTTTTTTTTTTTCCTGGAGGCAAATCACGATTTAAGTCAAAAGATGAACCAGGAAGCAACGGAAATGTACAACTATTTGTCGGTAAAAATTTGGGAGGGACAGAGTAAAAAGTGCAGGAAGGGATGAATGTGAGCAAGAATGGAAGGACAAAACTCTGGGAAAACCAAATCAATTGTAAATCAAACAAAAAAGAAAAAAATCAGAACTCTGCCCTGAAGGTGACTGATCCATCATCCCTTCTCGGCTTCTTCTGACGTGACTGGCTCCCCCCTCTTCATCTCACAGGCTCCTACACAAGGTCATCCCTGTCCTGGACATCTAGGTTTTTCCTTCTAAGTTGTGGTGCTAACTTCGGTATTTGCTCTGACTTGTTTGAAAATTGCGAGGTCTACCAGCGCAGAAGCACTTGCAGGATGCGATATCACTACAATCATCTGATAGATTGACGGAACTGAAGACACGGTATTTGTGCAGAACCCACCAGGTGCCTGAATCCTGCGTCTGCCACGGAGCTGTGCAGAAGGCTGCACTATCTGGGCCTCTGCTTCCCTATCAGCTGCTGTCCCATGCAGCTCCACTGTCCCCTCCTCGGAAGCCTCGCCTGGCCTCCTAGACTGAATAAATGCTCCCCACTCCCACACCCCTCATTTCAAACTTTATTGCTTGGGCCTGCTTAACTGTCCTGTTGCCCAGGAGCCTAAGAGCTCCATGAGAGCTGTAGGCATGTCTATTCTGCACCCAGTGCAGTGCCTGGCATCCAGAAGGCACTCAATAAATGCTGATGAGTGAATGGCTATTAGATCAGCCCCTGTCTACCTTAAAGGCTTTCTGGGGATCAGGGAAAGACATCAAAATATGTTGTCATGGTTTTTCCTTCAAGATGCATCCCTTGCCCCCCAGTTTCTCTTCCTTGTAAAGAGGCATTGGCATGAGGTGAGGCTGGGGCAGGCAGCTGTCCCCTCAGCCACAGCCTCACCAGATTCTGATGCTCTTGCTGCCACAGCCAAACATCACATGACACACCACTGTAGGGCTGAGGGATTCAATGAGCTGTGTGACCTTGCAGAAATCAGCCAACCTTGCTGGGCTTCTTCTGACAAGTGGAAATGACCCTTGTCTGTCTTACAGGTTGCTGCAAGGACCCAGTGAGACCCAGCTCTTGGCTTGGGACAGACATTCTACAACACTGGCTTCCTCAAGTGTCCTGCCCTCTCTCCCCCAGGTGTGCCACCCTCATGCTTGTGATGTGGTTCACTTGCAGCCAGCTCTCCACATTGTGCAGGCGGGCACCTGTCCTAAGCAGTGGCCACACCTGCTTAGGCACGGCATGTAGCCAGTTCTGGGTCCAAAGAGGTTGCACAACATACTAGGGGTCATACGGCCAACTGAGGTGCAAGCCGGGTGAGAAGCTCCTTCCTGCTTTTCCACCTCTGGCAGTGTGACCCTGACCAAGCCCATTGCCTCTCTGGGCCTCAGTTTCCCCTTGGGGAAAGTGAAGGGATTGGGTTAGCACTCTCTGGAGTCCCTTCAGGTTCTGATGCACCAGGCCCATTAGAATCCAGGAGAACATTCTGGTAACATTGGATTTATGCATTTCAGCTTCATCTTATTAGCATTTAAATGACTCTGTATTGTTACATTTCAATGACTCAAGAATAGGCTAGGGGTGCCTTAATAAAAAGTATTTGCCAGGAGAGAGGCTGGCAGAGAAAGTAGCAATATATATGTATATATGTATACACACACACATATATTTATATATATTTGGGGTTAATTTAACAAAGAAAGAATCTATCTTTCGAAGGAAGGATTAAAAAGTTAAAAAAAAAAAATTCCCCCAAACCAATAGCTTTTCCAACCCTAACTGAAGGATGTAGCTGAGACGGGCGTAAATGAATTAGGTGCTAAAAATAATTTTGGATGCTAAATCCTTCTGTTTTAAGATGGCCTGAATTTAAAAGCCCCCTTGATACGTATTTTTAAAGTCACCTTTTCCTTTGAATCACCCCTGGGAGCAGTGACTGGGGTAGGGACACAAGTCTGGTTTGGAGATCCCTGGCCACCAAGGCCTGGCTCTGATGGATACTCGCTGTATAACTGGGGCAGGGCTTTTTAACCTCTGTGTCTTGGTTTTATCTTGCCACAGCCTACCTCGCAGGGTTTTTTAAGAATTAATTGGGATAGAACTTAGCACGGTTTCTGGCAAGAAGGAAGCAGTTGTTAAATGGTGACAGTTCTATGGTAATTTAACTCCCTCCCTTCCTCTGCCTGCTGCTAAGCCAGACTATCCCCGCAGTGGTGTCTCTAAAATAGAACCCAGATATGACTCTGTCACACCCACCAGACTCCATCACCTTTCACATGGCTGGGGAGCCCCCAGCCCGTTGGTACAGCAAACAAAGCTAGCTTCTTTTCTGCTCTGGTCTTGCTGAACTATCTCTAATTCAAGGGCTGGGACATTCACTTTCCTCTCTTGGCTGCAAACTCTGGCCTTCCTGTTGAGGCCCCACTTCCCCAGTGAGGAGGAGCCCCCCTCCTCTGTGCTGAGTCCAGGAAAACAAGTGAATTCAGCCAGGGACAGAGGAACAAGAGCTCATCCCTTATCCTCACCCTGACAGCCTCAGCCACGCTCTGAGACATCCTCGCTTGGGGAAGGAAATCTCTGCACGTGTGTGTAAGGAGAGAAAGCCTGATAGTGAGTGTGGGAGAGCTAGATCAGTGTGGGTGCACAGGGTCAGTGGGAGTGCATTATGGTGAGTGTGTCAGTGAGAGTGGGATGGGGGCTGGGACATAGCTGTGTTACAAAGAGTGGTGTTAGGCTGGAGCTGTAAGTGACCATGCTTTCGTGCCTGTGAGGGTCCTTGTGGTATATCAGCAGATGTGTGCTTGTTGTGAGTGACCCTGAAGGACAAGCCATGCCTTCAGGTCTATTGGAGGATGTCAGCACGAGTGTGTGTGTGTGTGTGTGAGCCAGAGGTACTGTGCCACACCTGTCTCTGAGTGTGCTAGCCCCACTGTGTGTGTGCATGCACATCAAAGCTGATGATGAGTCTCACAAAGTCTCACAGTTGAGGAGAGAGAACAGGGAAAGAGGAAGGGAACTGAAAATGAATACCTCAGAAGCAAATTTAGTGCTATTTTTAGACAACTCCTATTCTGTTAACCAGAAAAGGAAAATCTAAAAAAAAAGAAAAATCCCACAGAAACAGCCTTGCATCAGCCTTGAAGGCACAGGTGGCAGAAGCTGGCCTGCGGGTGGGCAGTGAGGGACCCAAGCCTTCTTGGGTAGCTTCTCAATATCATGACTGGCCTGAAGGAGGGTAGGTCTAGTCCCTAACTTACCACTGGGTCAACTCTCTCCACTGACCCCCATTTTCCAAAGAAGATGCCAATGTTAGATGGTGGGGAAAAAATCTTCTATTTAGGTCCTCCATCCATCCATCCACCTGTCCATCTATCCATCCATCCATCTGCTCTTCATCACTCATTCATTCACCCACCCATCTGCTCATCCATTCAGCCATCCATCTACCCACCTGCCCATCAGCTGTACATCCAACCATCTATCTATCCATCTCTCAATTCATTCATCCATATAACCATCCAATAAAACTAATGAGCTGTATTTCAGGCCCTTCCCTGGACACAGGGATTATGAGGAAAGCAAGAGAGATGCCCTTCATGCTGTTCAACATCTTTGCCACAGAAACCTCTTTGTCACTTTGCTACAAAAAGCCCCAAGGTAACCCCAACCTCATGGTCAGAATCTGCAGCCTGAGCCCTATACAATTTTTGGTTTAGATTTTGGGAGGATTTATAACAAAAATGGTCCTTGCCTGGGAACCAGATCCACTGGGTCCCAATGTTGGCTTGACCACTACTGTTAACAGCAATTGCTTGGTGGTATTATGGTCCCCACTTTACAGGCAAGGAAGCTGGGGCTCAGCGAGGTCATGGATGGCAAAGGGCATAAAATAGATAGGACTTGACAAGTGTAAGTTTGTCTGCTTCAGTCCAAAGCCTGTCTTCCCTCCGCATCACAATGCCTCCACCAACTTGCAGTATGACCTTGGGCCAGGGCCTCCTCTCTCCTGCCTCTGTCCGTCTCCTCTTCTGTAAAGTGACGATGTGACTGGACAACGCTCAGTGCGAAGGGCCATTTTAGCACCATCCACAAGGATTCTCCCACTCCCTGATCCTTGCTTCTCAGGACACACACAGTTCCCTGGGCTTCCTTGTCGCCACCTCATCTCCAGCAGGAGTAGGTGTTCCAGCTGCAGGCTAAGTCTTGCTTGGCTGGAGGCTAAAGGAAGGAGAATTCCCTAGAACCAGGATGGCATAAGCTGGCCAGAATGTACCTCCTGCCTGTTGCTTTCACTGTCCCCCCTCAGGCCTCTGCACAGCAGTTTCTGCCTTGCAAAATTTTTGCCCTTTATGCACTCCCTGTTTAGATATCTTCCCTTTAAAGAATTTTTGCAAGTTTTCTGATGAAGCTAAAACAGTTTAGTGAGATTGTCACTAGCAGATGGAAGGCAAGAAAGCCTGGTTGAGGCAGAAAAGTGTTGGAGAGGCTTCACTTTGGGCTGCAAGAAAGAGGACGTGCAGTGGGAATCTGGGATGGAAGCCCTGCCTGGGAGGGAATAACTGTGCTGGATATGGCCCTTTGCTTCTAGCTAAATACCTCGGCCGTCCCTCAGCCTCATCTCTTGCCCTGCCCAACTCTTTCTGCAGATGCACTGAACTTCTTTAGGTCTCCTTGACAATGCCGGCTACCTGCAGTCTCCAGATCCTAACTGTCCTGACTGGCCACAGTGACTGTCTCTTTCTGCTCTCACCCACCTCCTTCTCTACCACTCTTGCCCTGTCCCCAGGGATTGCAAGCAGAGGCTTGGAAAAAGGATAAAAAATGATGATAGCAGCAACATCACCATCATCCTGCTATGTGCCAAGCACCATTCTACACACTTATTTAATCCTTCACAGTAATCCTACGGACAGGTATTGCTGGCACCCCCCATTTTACAGAGAAGGCAGAGCATGCAGTGATTGGTGGAACTCCTGTGGGTCGGTGGGGCCAGCTCTCCCTCACACACAAGCACTGTTAAAAGATCCCCAGGCCCACTCACACCTTTCTTTCCAGAACATCAGGCTCCTGCCTTTTTTCTTGGTTTCCACAGTGAAGTACAGGGTTCTTCAATGGTCAGTGTTCTGACCACACATAACAGGTCACTGGCTGGTTGGCAAGTCCTCAGGCTTCACCTCTGACCATAGACGGCTGGGGCTCAGGAGCTGTCTCTGGGGATGAAGTGCTGATGGATGGGCGGAGGTGGGTGCTGGGGAGGGATTGGGTGGCTGAGGTCAGGGAACCTGATAACCGCAGGCCCTCTCTCCCCTGCAGGCTGAACAGAAGAGGCTGAGAGAGAGCTGTCCACGTGGTCCTGGTGCTGAAAGGTAGTAACCCTCCCAGGACAAAGAAGCTGGCCCTGGGGAACGAGTTCCGCTGGGAGCTGTCCTCAAGGCCCCAGTGCTGAATAGGGACATGGGGGTGGGCTTTTAAGAACAAGCTCAGGAGCTGTCCACTTGCTGTGGTGCTGACATAGAGCAGAGGGTTAAGTGCCCCTTGAGTTTTCTAGGACAGTAAAGCAGACCAACAGGGTGGGGTGTCCCTCTGAATCTGGGGGTGCTGGGGAGGTCACTGGTCCTTTTCTATGACTTCTGTGAGCAGGCAGTGAGCTGATCCCAGATATTTGGTGCTAATGCTCAAAGCCTGGTTTTCAGGATATGGGGCCGCTCCAGCAGGCAGGCCTGAGCCAATAAAATGATACGATGCAAAAGGCCACTCAGGGTCACTTAAGTGCATGCATTGAGGACTCATCTCGGCCCATCAGTGCCATCTGCCACTGCTGCCAGAAATTCCATTAGTGATTCATTCCTTTGCATTGTTCATGGTCCTTTCCCTCAGGTTTCTGCCAGGACTGGGAGCATATTTAAGTGTTGGCATCTCAGTTTGACTGAATTTATTAAATTATTTCCTACATGGAGTGGGGGAGGAAAAAAGTCACCCACAGCGGTGCCACAAGATGTGTCTAAGTTGGGAGATTACTTTTGAACAGCTGATTGAGTCCTTGGGGGTCTAGATCAGAGAAACAGGAAGCCAAGGCTTGCGGGAAAGTCTTTATGTGTTCTGAGAATGCAGAAGCTAGGAAATCTGACTATATTGAGAAAGAGATTAAAAACAGCAGAAAGTAGGACTCTTGGATTCAAAGGAGTGGGGGGATTCAGAATGATGCAGGTACCGGCAGGGATTCACGCATGCGTATTGCTGAAGGTCTTTCCATTTTCACTACTGTGGCCAGTTACTGTTTATCTCTTCTAGGCTAAAGCAGAGGTGGCCCTGGCTTGTTGACTGGACACTCATTGCCTTCCACACCTGAGTGCAGGTTACCTCCACCGAGAGTCTCCTTAGCAGAAAGCCAGAGATCTCTCTGCGGCTACCAACTTTGCCTTAGACCTGAAGATGATCAAAAGGCCGAGAAGCCAGAGGAGCAGCTGAGAGCAGGCCCGTTCCCTCCCCCATGGCAAAGCTCATCCTTTCCTTCCCTGCTGATAAAGGCTTCTCTGGGTGGAGCACAGGAACCTCAGAACAGGGCTGATCAAAACACAGGTCTGCAGTCCCCGCCCTGCATAGATGAATGTGGCTGGTGGTGGGAACTGGAGATTCTAAACCAACAGAACTACTGTCCTAGTGCTTTGAGGTTCCTGTCTTCTCCCCTCTGAGGCTCCTTCCCTCTCATAGCCAGCACTCCCCTGGTTCTGGGGCCTAGAATCCTGCCCTGCTCTTGTGGCTTAGTCTCTGGCTCAAAATCATCTCCAGCTCCCTGTCCCTGGCCATCCAAATGCCACTTCCTGCTAGGCCAGGCCCTTCTGGAGATAATTCCAATCAGCTGACCCCAGGGGCCTTTTCAATCTTGTCCTTGCCCATGGCTGATGTCTCTTCCCCTCCTTCTTCCCACTTCTTCTCTGGCCACGTCTGCCCAGGCTTCTGTTTTGGGCTAACTATAGGCTTTCCCCATGGTCCTGCTCTTGACCTTCTTAATGCCTTGCATGGGCATTATCTCCATGGGCAATATCACCCATCTGGCATCAACTCTCATCCCAGCATGGGTGGTTTCCAAACTGACCTCTCCACTCCATCCTTTCTCCCAAGTTCCAGAATCAACCCTCCTATGGCTACCAAATGTCCCCTCCCAAGGTCCTCCAGGCTCCCCCAAATGTCCTCACCATTCTGTGACCTCTGTGTTACTTAGAGCATTTAAAGAACTCTTCCAAGCACTCAGAGTTGGACCCTCTGGGTCACCCTTTACTCTGAGCCCTCCAGACAGGTGCCTACACCCAGGAAGCATTAGCATAAGGCCTTGGGTTCCTTCTTCTCTCTTGCCTCCCAGGCTCCTGACTCTAGTTTAGGCATCTTGTCCACAGCTTTCTGATTCACCCCTTGGCGTCTAGGCTCCCCAGTCACCACCCTTCTTCACTCCCCTGCGCGTGTTGCTGACAGCAATGGCCATATAGAGTGGCTTCTATGTCTTAGGAGCTATGTGAGGCTCTGCATCATATCTTATCCCACAACAACCCCACAAGGGAGGAATTATTATGCCCGTTTTAAAGATGAGGAAACTGAGGCTCAGGGAGATAAAATAATACCATGTCCAAGCTCACACAGATGACAAGTGGCAGAATTGGGGTATGCCTAACTCTAAAACTACCACCTTATGCCTCCTTTTGGATTTAAGCATGTCACTCTCTGCATTAAAAAACCTCACTGGCTCCCAGTGCATATTTTATTTTATTTTTCTTTTCATTTTAGAGACAGGGTCTTCGTCTGTTCCCCAGGCTGGAGTGCAATGGTATGACCATATCTCATTATAACCTCAAACTCCTGGGCTCAAGTGATCCTTTTGCCTCAGCCTCTTCAATGGCTGGGATCATAGGTGTGAGGCACCATGCCTGGTGAATTTTTAAAAAAGTTTTTATAAAGATGGGGTCTCACTATGTTGTCCAGGCTGGTCTCAAGCTCCTCCCAAAGTGCTGGGATTATAGGCATGAGCCACCACACCCAGGCCTTGTGCCTATTAAAACCTCACATTCATGACCACAGCCTCCAGGATCCTGCCTTATTGGATCCGAGTCAGTCTCTCTAGGGTCTGGTCTAAGTGAAATCCTTGCCCTTTTACAAACAATTAATACGTGGTTCTGCCTCCCACGTGTTCCCTCTATACAGAATGGTTTACCACTGCTTTTCCACTGATCCAAATCTTACTCACCATGACCCAGTCCTAATATTGACTTCTCTGTGAAGTTCTGTCCAATTCCCCTACTCTAAATTTCAGTCCTCTTCTCTCTGCAAGCCCAGCACTTGGGGCTCACTCTTCAACTCCCATACTTACACCCTTTACCCTCTGCCTTGGGGTGCTTTTTGCTCACTTTCCTCCCTGACTAGACCCTAAGCTTCCTGAGAACAGGGCCTTCCCAGCCCCAGCACAGGATGGGCCTTTGCCAATGCTAGTTCCCTGATTGACAAGGCAATTGGACTATGGAGGGATACTGGCCACAGCTGGTCTCAAGGTGAAGTCAGCTTCCAAAGCAGAAACCGGACAACTAGATGGTGATAATAGCTTATGTCAAATACCCACTTACTGAGGGCTGGACAACATGTCACACCTTATAGGCATTAAACCAGAAGATCCACACCTGAGCCCTCGGAAGTAGCTGCTACTGGTATCCCAATTCACAGATGAGCAAATAGAAACTTCACAAGGTTAAGGAGATTGTCCAGGGTCACATAATTGTCAGATTTGAACCCAGGCAGACTGCTGGGATCAGAGGGTTACATGGCGGCCACTTGGGCAGCCGAACACAGTGGAGCCTGTGTGGTTGAGAGTGGGGAGATGTCCCAGCCCTTCTGGGCCACACTGGGCAGACTCCTGTCTTCTGCTACACCCAGCGTTGCGTGCCACAGACATCTTTATGGTCTGGTCATCATTCGTCTCTCCTTGTCTCTTCTCCATTCTCTGCCCCACCCCCTGAGGTCAGGGCCAGGACACTCAGAATCTGCCAGGATTCTGGGCCCAGGCTCAGGGATCTGGAGTGTGTGGGGGTACATGGTGCCTTCTACCTTAAGCTCATCCTCTATGTTGCCAGCCCCAGACCTCAGACCCCAGAAGCTCATGCCCTGTGGGCCTGTAGAATCGTGTCGGCGCCCACATACAGCAGGTCAGCATTCTGATTAGTGACCATCCCAGCCAGAGTGTGACTGTGGGGGCCCGACTAGCTCTGCAGCTCTTCCCCTGACTTGGCATGGCTGTCCCTGGCCACTGCGGAGACGAACAGAATCCACCCGGCACCTTGAACAGATGGTGCCACTTCTAAAAATAACACCGCACCACACTCCCCAGCGCAGCCTAGTCCCCGCGTCAGAAGGGGGTGCGGGTGGGGGTGGGGGCCGCTAGCTCCTCTCACCAGCCATCTGCACGGGGACAGATGCGAATGCAGGCTCCCAGGGGACGCAGGCCCAGGGGACCCCAGGGTTGCTGAAGCTATGTAGAGCCACAGGCTTGGTGCTGAGACTCAGTGCCCTGGAAACGAATGCCGGCCAAGCCCCCCAAAGCCCCACCTACACATTGCTGCGTGGCTGGGATCCCTAGTGGAAATGTCGTCTCCCCTCTTCTTTGCCAGTTACCTTCTACATCCCATCTTTGGGTCCCCAGATCTGCAGTCCCTCGTGCCATGTCCTTTTGGGAGTTTCATCTGACTCCCAGATCAGAGTTCCTTTGTTTGAGGATTAAAGGCAGAGAGAGCTAGGTGGGATGCCTTACTCTGCAGAGTGATCATGGGTAAATCAAGTCAGCGCTCCGGCCTCAGCCGCCAGCCACATCTCTAAAACAGGTAATGACAGGCCCTCCATCCCAGGGGTGCTGGGAGGATAATGTGAGTGAGTTCAGGGCACAGGGCTCAGCCCAGAGCTGGGCCAGCCAGAGACACGCTGTGGATGGAATGACAATGGTTTCTAGACAGGGCAACAAAGGCCCTGAGGTGGAAGCCCTTGGCCAAGGCCACAGAGCAGGTGCTGATGGGGACTGTCAGAGACTATCTTCCTGAGCCTCCCACCCTCATCTAGCCCCGTGATGCTCCAGGGATCGTCCCACTTCATCTTGGACAGTGTTTTCCGTGAGTGCTTGGCCCTTCCCCAACCCTGAGCAGCAGGCAGGCCAGGCCTGAAGAACACCCTGGAGAGACCCCCCTCCTCATTTCCTTTCTTTTTATTTATTTTTTCCCCTTCACTTCGTGCCAAGAACCAGCCACGAGCCTCCTCTTCCCTCCATCCTGGCTTGACTTGTTTAGCTTCTGAAGGAGGTTCAAGTTCTGCCCATATCCCTCAGTGCTTAAAAGCCGAGGGGCTTCCAAAGCCTCAGGAGACCCTGAAGGCATTCACATCAGCCCCTGCCACGGCCCCTCCAGGCTCCGCTCGCTTCTGCTTTCCCAGCTGGGATGTTTTCTGACCTACTCTTGGTGCTGTGCTGAATATCCCTGTCCCCTCTCGTCCACTGGGCGTTCATTTCTACGCATGCATGTGTACATGTGTGTCTGTGCCGGCCAGCATGGTCATGCTTGTGCACAGGCTTGCCTGCACATGTCTGAATGGGGCTGGGATTGAGGTGTCGAGTGTGTGCATTTTGGAAATAAGACCCTGTGTGTGGTGTGCAGGGGTATAAGGAAGTGATGGGTTAGAATGAAGAGTTTTCCGATCTGGGGGCAGGGGGGGCTAGTGTCTCAGCTTGAGAGGCAGGTGTGCGGCAAGGAGGGCAGCTGTGCAGGCTCCAGAACAGAACAGAAGGCTGACCTGTGGCAGACTCGTCACTCAGCACGTCTCTGCAGCCGTCTGCAGGGTGGCCCTTGAATCCCCAAACCATGCCAGCAGATGACTTTAGCTCTCGGGGAAATCTGCCATTCAGATGTAGCATGAACCAAATGACAGTCACGGCAGAACGGCATTTTCTAAGGGTGTTCATAGATGCTTTTTAGTTCAGAACTCAAAAGGACCCATTGATTACTGTCTCCCCTCTTTGGGCCTCAGTTTTCCCATTTGTAAACTAGGGAGGTTGGGCTAGATGGCTTCCAAGAGACCTTCACATGCTGACCGTGGTAAGTCTTTGACACTGGATTGGCACCCAGGGGAGGGGGCCTCTCTGGTTCATCACACCCCCTACCCTCCATCCCGATGAGCCCCTGTGTGTCCTTGGGTCAGTTAGTTATCTTGTGGCCACTGAAACATCTATGTGGGGAATTTTTCTTGTTTTAATAATAAAAGTCCAACTCAGAGCTGCCTTTTGCTATGACCCCTTGCTATGCCTTAGCACAGGCTATTCCCTGCCTTCTGCTTCTCTGCTTGGCGGACTCTTATTCATCCTCCAGAGCCCCACCCCAAGAGCCTCCTCCTCAGTAAACTCTATGCTGATCCCAGGCAGAGTCCACTGATCCCCTCATGGGGTTTGACCATTCACGCCTCTAAGAGTCGTCCATCTCTGAGTTCCCAGTACACCTGACAGACACAGCTGGCACATAACAAAAGCCCGTTGAGTGGACACATGGCAAAGTGGCTGTGAAAACCTGTACCTTCATCTCAGGAACCAGGCAAGAACAAGATTTCCTGGATCAGGACTCATCAACTTCTTCAACGAACATTGTGTTTGAATTCAAAGGCAAAGAACATGCAATGAGCAGCTGCTATGGACCCAGCCCCAGCCTATGGGTAGGATAGAAGAATGAGATAACACCTGGCAGGGAGATGGCCAAAGTAAAATGGCATCAAAGTTACAGCAACAGTGCTGAAAATAATCATAAGAGCAGTGAAGTTTTATTACTACCAGGTGTGCTCCTTGTATCCACCTTTTCCATGTATTATCTCACTAATACACAGAACAGGCCCCTAAGGAAATGGGGTTCCGGGAGGCGGGGGTCACTGGCCAAGGTCACACTGCCAGGGTGCAGCCTGGCTGGAATTCACAATAGCGCCTGAGTCTCAAGGCTGTGCTCTTTGGCCTTGAGGCTCTAAATAGACTCCCAGGCCTGGAACCAGCCCTATGCCCCTACCCCCTTCCCTGGCAGTAACCATGTGGTCTGTGGGACAGGAGGACACCTCAGCATCCTCTAAGGGAACCCCCAGTGGGATTCTTCTCCCTCATGTGGCTGACAGGTGCGAGGCCAAGGCCCTGAGCAGGGAAAGGCCGTGGGGGCTTTGGCTGACCTGGCGGGCTGTGTGTGAGGGGAGGGAAGCAGATGGCAGCCCCTTCCTGTGTTTGGAAGAAGCCAAGGATAAAATTCTGGAGCCATCAGCCTGGCTGCATTACCTGCTGTTAAAAACGGCCCCAGGCCAGAGGGCTGGCGGCCACCCAATGTGGATTTGCTGACTGAACCGTAGGCCCTGAGAGCTGCGGCCACCGGCCCAGCCTCTTTCATAGCGTTGTTATCTTGTTATAAATAATTCCTGTTCTTTGAAGGGCTTCTTCACAGTACACCCTCCGTTGTCTTGACTGTAACCCTGGGGCAGTGGGAGCAAAGCGCCCATTTTACAGATGAGGGGACTGGACTCAAAGGGGGCAAGTGGCTTGCTTGACACAGGTTACTCAGACACATTGCCAGGACCAGGGTGAGGCCAGGGAGGCGCTGAGGGTGTGAGATGTGAGGCGGATCTCATCTTGGGCTCCTCTGGGTGCCAAATCCCGATCCCTCCACCATCTGTCTGCCTTGCTATTTAAGTCCGCCTGAGGTGTACCAAGAGCCCACTTGCTCCCCCCACTCCACACAGAGAGAGGACAGAGACTGAAAACTTAAGAGTTTTTAGACACATTTTGGCAACTTTGCAGCCCTAAGAGTGTCTGAGGATTTTCTGGAGTTAAAAGAGATGTTTGAAGCTACTGTCTGGGCGCCCAGCTCCCGGAGCAGGGGGGAGTTTCAGGGGAAATGGCTCATTTCTCATTTGCACTCGTTTGGCACTTTCTCCGTGGACCTACTATGATGCACAATGTGATGTGGATGGAGAGGAACCAGATACAGCTCCTATCTCAAAAAGCCTGGCAGTGCTCTCTCCTGACCCGGCATGGCGCCTGCACGGTATAACAATTCAATACAATTAATGATCATAAGCTAACACTTGCAGAGTGTCTTCTATGTGCTGAGCCCGGCGCCAAGCCCTTCACATATGCACCATCTCTCGGTCTGCCCCAGAATGCCACAAAGCAGGTATTCTTAATATCTCCATTTTATAGATAAGAAAACCAAGGCAACGAGATTGAGTGACTTGCCCCACGTCACTGAGGCAGAGCACAGTAGAGCTGGGATGGATGCTTGGTAGCAAATCTGATAGGTGAAGGAATAAAAATATGGGAGAGGCCCTGCAGCGGACCAAGTGAGTAGGACAATGTGATATCTCAGGCGTGGCTCTGAGCCCCATGCCAAGTTGCCCTGGGATCTCCAGAAGCCAGCCTCTGTGCCTCTCTCCCAAAAGGGGTCAGGGAATTCTCCAGGCTTTGGGGCAAACTTGGGCAGCTGATTTCCAGCAAGAGGGCGATGGTGACAGTGGCTGTATCAGTTAGCAATGCAAAGAAGCTCGGATTTCTCTTTCTCTGAGGCTGACCACGTGCTCCACCTATAAAAATATCCCAGGCCAATGGCCGCTTTCACCCTGAGAAAGTGTTCGGACACAGGCTGGGCTCAAGCAGGTATGAGAGGAGTGGCAGTCCCTCCCAGGCTGCCCACAGGGATCTGCCCTGAGCTCTCTTGCTCCCCCAGGCCTTTGGGTAAGGGGGTGTCTCTGGACACCCTGACACCCAAGCCTCCCAGCTAGCACCTCCGTTGCCAGGCAACCACTCAGGATGTCCCTCAGCAGCTCAGGTTTCAGGAGCCCAGGCCTGGGGAAGGGCGTCACTATATAATAATAGAAATGGTCTGGCCCAGTGGGGGCTGCTTGAGACACACAGACCTCAGAGCCCAGCGGAGCCTGAGTGGTCCTGTGGTCATCTTGCAGACGGAGAGACTGGAACCTCAGAAGGAAAGGAAGTTGCCTGAAATGACCCAGCGAGGTGACGATAAAGGCAGGGCTATCTCTAAGAGGGTGGAATAGCAATGACAGTTCTGAATAGTTGCCATGTGTGGGGCATGGCTATGTACCCTCTCTCTTCATGGCCCATCCCACCCTCAAAACAACCAGTGAGGTTTGGTTGTTGTTTTATGCCCATTTCGTAGATGGGAAAACTAAGGCTCAAAGAGATTGAGCAACCCACTTAAGATCACCTGGCTGATAAATGTAGAGGCCAGATCTGAACCCAGGTTACTGTGATTCTGAGGTCTGCAAGCTTCACCCTGAAGTGCCTCTACCTGTGGACTAGTAAGAGTTAAGTATGCAAGTGAGGGACCTGCCTCACCACTGGTTAACTTTCATCTCCTTGGTGAGGCTACAGGGGGCTAGGGGAGCATGCTGAGCTCAGAGGGTTAAGTGGTGGCCCCACAGTAAGCTAAGTGGTAGTGGAGATGAAAGACTTGAACTCAAGTGTCTCTGGCTTTGAGGCCTGGGCCTGAGCCCCTGTGTCAAGTCCACTGGCAGAGTCCTAGGGTGGTGCCTCTCTGCCAGGCCCCAGAGCCTCCCTGCATTGGCCCTTTTGCCTTATCTTCCTTCAACAGGATGAGATTATTGGGGGGGCAGGACCCCACTCCTCCGCCCCCAAGAGAGCCAGAAAATCCCAGCATAGAGTGGTGACCTTTGATTCCAGGCCACTGGACATCTCCCTCCTTTACCCGCCCCAACCTTTCAAAACCTGAGACAGGGACATGCAGGTTGCCATGGTGACAACACATCGGATACTGACCTGAGGACCCACTGGCAGCACAGGGGAGGGGCAGGCCTTGCCTCAGAGGGATGGCTGAAGGGTGCAGAACAGGGGACCCTGCGACAGCCCTGGTTGCTCTCTGGGCTGGGCCTGGGCACAAGCTGCTATTTATAATTCTGCTGAATGGGCCCAATGACCCGATCTGTAGTCTGACCTGCCCATTCTGACCTGCCTGGGAAGCCCAGCAGCTGCACACGGGGAGGGACCTGCTCAGGAGCCTCCTCCCCACCTGCAGCCGCTATGAGGATGGGGCTGAGGGGGGCGGGGGGAGCGCAGGACCCTGCCCCCATTAGCCACATCCCACCCTCCTCCCTCCATTCTGGGTCCAGAGAGGCTGGAGCCTGGGAGCTGATCTTCCAAGGTGTGTGTGTTGTGTGCATGTGTGTTCTCGGAAGCCTCTTACTGAGGGGAGGAGAGGGATGGGTAGGGGAGGAGGGGAAAAAGAAAGGGGAGAAAGAAGTTGTAAGAACAAGAGTGGCCAGGAGCAGGAGGGAGAAAATGGGAGGAAAGGAGGAGAAAGAGGGAGAGAGAGGCAGAGGCGGACCTCAAAGCAGAGAAGTCGATATTACTATAAACAGTGACAGGTAAGAAGGTGATGGAAATGTTAATTAGCTTGATTTAATCTTCCTCCATTTTGTGTGTGTGTATATTTCTATAGCAAAACATCACATTTACCCCCTAAATGTGTACAATTATGATTTGTTAGTCAAAGATAATATTGATAATAATTTTTTAAAAAAGAGATAAGGGAAATATAGGAAGGGCAGGAGAGGGAGAGAGGGAGACGGAAGAAGGGAGCAACGCAGAGACAGATGGAGGCCCAGGAACTGAAGCCACACGGGACTGAAACAGGGAGATAAGAGCCCAGACTGAGGCAGGGGAGGGGGGGCAGCCGAGCTTGTGGGCGTGTGCTCTTGCCACTTGCCAATCTTTGGCCCTGGTGGTCAAGCCACTGCTCTTGAATTTGAAATGCAAACATGAGTCAGGTCTTAGGATAGCCCGGGGCCCCACGTGCAGGAGGAGAGAGGTGGTGCCTGCGCTTGACACCCAGCTTCCTCAAGGGGCCAGGGCCAGAGCTGTGTTGTTGGCACCCCTTCTCCTTCCCCACTTGCCACCCGGGGGCACGGGGCAGGGCAAGGACTGCTCCAAGGTCACTGGAACCCAGCTGGGACGGCATGGTTTCTGCGCTCGCTGGCCTGTCCGCCCTCGGATTCAGGTTATTTTGGGAGCTGAGCAGTCAACATTCCCCCAACCCCCCACCCTTTGTTCACGGGCCAGTGGCTGCTGACTCAAAATATTCTCTCAAGGAAACTGTCTCCCCGAAATCCCAAGCTGGGAGGCCTCCCTTGACTCTCTTAGAATTAATGCTCTGCCTGGTTTCTACCTTCAGTAGCCTGGGTCTCAGGGAACTGCAGGCAGAGGTTTATCTGCCTGGCTCCCCCATCAGACTCTGAGCAGGGGCGGGTTCAGATTCCCTGTGTATCCCCAGCACCAAGTGCAATGTCTAACACACACAGCCCCACTAAGCCACCCCGGCAACCCTATGGTAGCAGTGTCAGCTAATGTTTACTAACAACTTGACATGCACATTTAACATCTCAGTGGCTTTAGGTGTGGGCTTCATTAGCAGGCCTCATTTTACAAACGGGGAAACTGAGGTCCAAGGTCTCACAGTTGGCAAGCTGCTGAACCAAGATCTGATCCAAAGCAGTCTGATTTCAGAGCCCACGCGTGACTGTCAGGCATAGAGCCCCCTTACCTCCCCCGCTTTAGATTTCTTCCATGCCTCTGCTCAAGAACATTCTGAGGCTCCCTGGTACCCTCGAGATCAGATTTAAACATCCTGCCTGGTGCTGGTCCCTTTCCTGCATGTGCCTTGTTCTTTTGAGCTCTCATTCTCTCTCCCTTGATCTCCCACTTCCAGGCCTCCTCTCCTATTCTAGGATCTATTCGCTCAACACTTATTTAACGAGCATCTACTGTACGCCAAGCATGCTGCACTTGCTCTTTATCTTCCGCTGGGGAAGACAGACCTGGAGACCCACTGTGAAAAGTGCTATAAAGAGAAGACGGCATCATGACTGAGACTGTCAGGAACCCTATTTTGCTTGGGGGAAATGGAAAGCACTGAGGTGGCAGACTGCAGGCTGAGAGAATAGTAAGGCAAAGACCTGAGGAGGGAGGGGGCAGGGGATGCTTTTAATAATCCAAAGAAGGCCAGTATGGCTGGGGCTGGCGATTAAGAGAGAGAAAGGCCAGGAGAGCTCAGAGAAGGGCAGGGTGTCAGATCATATATGTCCAAGGCTTTGGAGCCGGGGCCAGGAATTTAGATTTTATCACAGGTATAGAGGTATGTCAGTAAAGAATTTTAGGTGGTGGATGATTAACCCAATTTTTCTTTTTTAAAGATCCACCACCCGAGGCTGGTGGGTTCAAACCCAGCCCTGGCCAGCTAAAATTAACAATGACGACTGCAACAAAAAAAGAGCTGGGTGTTGTGGCGGGTACCTGTAGTCCCAGCTACTTGGAAGCTGAAGCAAGAGAATTGCTTAAGCCCAAGAGTTTGAGGTTGCTGTGAGCTGTGATGCCATGGCACTCTACCAAAGGTGACATAGTGAGACTCTGTCTTAAAAAAAAAAAACAAAAAGAGAGAGATCCATCCCCCATTGGAGAATGGGTTGTTGGGGATGGGACGGAGAGTACAGAAGTGAGCAGACTACTGCGTCATCCAGGCCGGCGGGAACAGGCCCAGCCTGCAGGGGGCGCTGTGGTGCTGCAGAGATGTGGGCACATGATGTGGGCATGTGGCATCTAGGAAGTGGGACCAGCAAGCTGATGATTCCAGCCGTGCCTTGAGGCAGAAAGTGGATGGCATGGTGGCGCCATTTACTGCGATGGGTCGGGGAAGGGAGCAGGCGTGTGGGGGTGGGCGAGAGGGTTGGGTGGGTGTGATCTAGAATCCCGTTTTGGACTTGTTAACTTTGAGATGCTTGTGAGACGGCCAAGTAGAGATGCCAAGTGGGCAGTTGGATGCATGAGTTGGGACTGCAGAAGAGAGGCCCTGCCTGAAGATATAAATATGGGAGTCAGCAGCTGAAAGATGGTATTTAAAGCCTTGGGATGGGGTGAAATCATCAAGGGACACAGCGCAGTCAGGGAAGAGAAGAGGCGCAGAGTTGAGGCCCTGGCCTTAGAGGTCGGGTGGAGGAGAATGGAGCCCTGTGGCCACACTGGCAGGCCTGACTAGGTAGCTTCTCTGCTCAAAAGCCTTCCGTGGCTCCCTAGTGCCCTCAGAGCAAGGTTCTGACATCCAGGCCTTGCCTACTTCTCCAGTCTCACATTCCTCTAGCCTTCCCGCCACCCATAATGAACACCTTGTGAGGTTTCACCCCTCCAGGCCTTTGCCCATGCAGTTGCTCCCTGCCAGAAGTGCCCTCCCCTGGGTAAAGGCTAAAGTGCCACCCATGGGGCTTTTTCTACCCTCCCGGACAGACCTGGCAGCACCTGCCTCCAGGTTTCTGTGGCCTCTGGACATACCACTGTCTTTCTGGGAGTTCTTTGTGGAGAGGGGGGCTGGTGCACCTCTGTGTCTTGGGTCCAGCACACCCATGGTTCAGGGTGAACACTCATACAATCAGCATCTCCAGGTCACGGTTAGTCTGAAACGTGGCATCTGAGCTGGGATGGGCTGAGAACGTGCGATTTAACCATTTCCGGTGTGAGCCTAGGTTGCTGCCCTAAACAGACTCAGAGGAAGGACGGTTTGGAGAGGGAGGAGGCTTGTGGTGTCAGAACGAGGAGGTGGCCCCACTGAGCATTTGCAGGGCCTCCCATGTGCCACCGTAGCAGGAGGGAAAAGATGTAAAGACAAAAACAGGGAAAAAAGAGCAATGAAGTTTATTTTCCTTCGCTACCGCCCTGAGCTCAGGACAAGAGGCTTTACTGCGTGGAAATCAAACAGTGCGTTGGGGAGGTAGGGACTTGGCCTGGAGGGGTCCGGTCAAAGCTGCCTTACTCTCCTGTGTCACTTTTGCTCTGTCTTGTGTTTAATGGTAGCAGTTGCAAGATCCCACAGAAAGCCTCGGTGGCAGGGGGAGGGGAAGGGGCAGGCATAACTGGTCCTTGAAAGCCTACTATGTGTCAGACACCGTGTATTTGGTCATGGGCACACCCCGGGGTGAGGCAGCCCTGGGCTCTGATTCGAGCCCCACTACTTGGTGCATGACCTTGGTGGGTAGGTCACTTGCTCTGGGCCTCAGTTTCTTTCTTTGCAAGATGAGGAGATTTACACACGCCTGCCCAAGATTTTATAAACCTGAACCTGTCAGAGGAGTATTGTTGTTCCCATTTTATGGACAGGGAAACTGAGGCTCAGGAGAGGAGCAGATGGCAGAGCTAAGATAGATAGAGCTGATATCTAAGAGTGTTTCTGCTTCCAAACCCAGAGGCCCCTGTCCTATCTCTGATGCCTTATGAGTTCTACTTGGCCCTTTCATTGGCTGATTCTGGGCCTTGGGTTGGATACTTCTGACTTCAAGGTGATTCAGACAAAAGCTCTGCCCTCCAGGAGCTAGAGACAGGCCCTCCCATCACTGCTTTGTAACCCTCTCCTCCCATGCAGAGAGGCCAGGGTGGGAGATGACACAGGAGGAGGTGACTTTGAGAATTCCTGGCTCACAGGCCCAGTTAATCCTTGAGGGGCCAGGCAGGCACCTTGGGTTACCTCTCTAAGCCTCACTTTCTCCATCTGCAAAGTTGGCATAATTACACCTCCCCCAGAAGACAGGAAGAGGAGGGTGAGGTGGGGAAGCATTTGTGTGGCCGTGGAATCATTACAGGTCACCCCCGACCAGGCGGTTGTAAACTGAGGTCCATGTTGGGCTTCAGAGGGGGTCAATGAACTTGTCAAAATAATCTGGAAAAGTTTGCGTTTTCCTTCAGAAGAAGCCTTTGGCTTTTATTAGCTTCTCAAAGGCGTCCCTGATCCCCGTGTTCCTCAAAGACCCAGAATCACAGCCTAGTGGGGCCGAGGCAAGTCTGTGATCTCCAGGGAAAGCCATATATAGAAATAGCAACAGGATGGCAGACCCAGGAGTGTGGGAACAGCAGGGCTCTGAGGAAGGTTAGAAAGGGAGAGGTTGAAGGCTGGGCCCCCATGCGTGGAGACTCCCAGCAACTTAAGGCACTGGACAACTACTCCTGACTGTGGTGTTTCTACAGCTTTCTGCAGCCTTATGGCGTAGGATCCTGGAGTGGCCAACTCCTCTCCGTGCCAGCATGGTGGGAGGGAGAAAGGAGATGGTGGGTGCCCTTTCTCAGGAAAAATGCAAAGCTAATTATTCCAGGTACCAAGTTCCTTTAACTGTAATTGGTCAGCTCTAGGTAAGAGGATATTAGATTTCACCTGCCTCCCCCATTAGCCCCAGGGAAGGGAGTGCAGATGACATAGGTGGGCGGGTGTGTGTGTGTGTGTGTGTGTGTGTGTGTGTGTGTGTGCTGCTAACACAGATGAGCTCCAAGCTTGGCTGGAGAGGAAGCACATGGAGGGTCTAAGCTACACCCCACTGGGCTACCGGGGGTGCTGGACCTGGTCAGAGCAGGCCCATCTACTTGGACCTCCACAACTCCACCCATTCTAGAAGCATTCCATAGTCATTTAGTCTAGTATTTTGGGTCATAATGGGGTAACCTAAGATGGGCCCAAAATGCAGATTTTTTTGGTTTGAAATATTAGCTGAACCTGCAGGAGCCTAACACGGGTCTTTGTCCAGGTCACACCTTAACTGGCCTCTCCCTTGACAGCCCACACTTTACGCTCAACAGATCTCACGCCCAACACAGCAGTTTTTTGGATTTTTTTGTTTGTTTTCTGTTATGATTAGTGTTCTGGTGTCTTCTCTGAAAAATCATTTCCTACTTCCAGATGAAAAAAATGTTCTCCTGTGTTTTTTCCTAATGTTTTGTAGTTATACCTTTTACATTTAGGCCTATCAGCCCTCTCAATTTTGTTATTTTTATATCTACTTTTCTCTTTTGTGGTTAAATTTACATAACCTAGAGTTGAGCATTTTAACCCTGTCTAACTGGGCTCCACGGCAGTCAGTAAATCAACAGAGTTCTGCAACCACTGCCCTCATCCCCCTCAGAACCTTTTTATTTTGCTCTGCTCTCAGAAAACACTGACTCTCCACCCCCCCTTGCCCTAGTCCCTGGCAATGAGTCTACTTTCTATGAGTTTGATCTCACGTGATTTGGAATCCTATCACATCGGCCTTTTTATGACTGACTTATGTTACTTGGCGTCATGTTCTCAAGGTCCATCCATATTGTAGCATGTGGCAGACAATCTTTCCTTGTTCAGGCTGAATAATAATATCCCACTGTGTGTACCGACCACCTTCGCTGTATCAGTTTATCTCGGGTTGTTCCCACCTTTGGCTGTTCTGAGTGATGCTGCTCTGAACATGGGCATACAAATATCTGTTTGAGTCTCTGCAATTCTTTGGGGTATACCCCGTAGTAGAATTGCTGGATTATGTAGTAACTCTATGTTTCATTTTTTAAGGACCCACCATGCAATTTTTTTTTTGGCCAGGGTTGGGTTTGAACCCGCCACCTCCGACATATGGGGCCGGTGCCCTACTCCTTTGAGCCACAGGCGCCGCCCATCTCTATGCTATTTTTCACAGCCAGCTGTACCATTTTACATTCTTACCAGCAATAGGCGAGGGTTCTAATTTCCCACTCATTCTGGCTAACACTTGCTTTTTGTTTTTTGATGTCATCTTAACGGGAGTGAAGGGGTATCTCGGGTGGCTTTGCGTCTCCCTAATGACGAGCGATGTTGAGCATCTCTTCATGTGCTTATTGGCCATTTGTGCATCTTCCTTGACTGTCTATTCAAGTCCTTTGCCCATTTTTGAATTGGGTTGTTTGTCTTTTTGTTGTTGAGTTGTAGTTCTTTTTTGGCCGGGGCTGGGTTTGAACCCACCACCTCCGGCAGATGGGGCCAGCACCCTTCTCCTTTGAGCCACAGGTGCTGCCCAGTTGTAGTTCTTAATATATTCAGGATATTAATCTTTTATCAGATATATGATTTGCAGATATTTTCTCCCACTCTGTTGATCATGTCATTTGATGCATCAAAGTCTTTACCTTTGAAGAAGTCCAATTTATCTATTCTTTTTTTTTGGTCATACGTGTTTTGGTGTCATAGCTAAGAAATCCTTGCCCAGCCCAATGTGATGAAGCGTTCCCCCATGTTGTCTTCTGTCTCAATTTAGTTTCATGTGTAGTATGAGGTGGGGGATCTGAAATTCAACCCCTAAGCTTCCCCACCCAACCTCATGTTCCCCTGGGGCTCGTTGCCTTCAGAAGCCTCAGCTCAGAAACCCTGCCTCTTTCTTCTCCATCGTCAAAATCCCGCTCACTTTGCCTTCTTCCTACATTTTCTTGAAACTGCTCATTTCCCTGCATTTCCACAGCCCCCGTCCTCATCTGTTCTTCTCATCTCTTTCCTGGATGACTGCAGTGGCCTCTTAGCTGGCCTCCCTGCTGCCACTTGGAAAAGCAGCTCTAATTTCATCACCAGGTCCTCCCACTGACCTTGCTCTTAGGATTAAGGATAGAACTCCTGAATGTGATCTTCAAAGCCCTGGGTGGTCTGTACCTGCCCCACTCACACCCATCTCCTCACTCTCCCGCTTGTTTGTCCCACATAGACTTTGTCTGTTCTGTTCCCTCTGCTAGAATGCTGTTCCTTCCTCATCATCACCTAGTCAACTCCTACTCTTGGCTTAATCCACCTCCTCTGGGTGGCCTTCCTTGGTGCACCCACTATATATTCTCTTGTCACACCCATCTTAGCTGTATTTTACACGTTTTTCTAACTATAGGAAAGTTTGACTCTAGACCATGAAGGACAGGGCCTGTAGTCTTTTTTTTTTTTTTTAATCACTACTATACTCCTAGGGCCCAGCATAGTATCTAGAACATAGTAGGTCATCTTTAAATCATTTGAGAAGGGAGACAGGGAGGGAGAGAAAGAGGGAGGGAGGGAAAGAAGGAAGGAAGGAAGGAAAGAAGGGAGAGAGGGATGGAGAGGGGAAGAAAAGATTAATTTGCATGGAACAAAAGGACCAATATTTCCCAGAGCAGGGTTTTCAGAACTCATTGAAGTATGCTCTCCAGGGGAAAGGGAGTAACAGTCACTTTCTATAAATTTCAGTTATAGGTCCTTTCTCAAACTCAGTTTTCTCATCTATAGAGTGGGGATAATAACACTCCCTTATGGGATTGTCATATTAGAAGAGACAGTGTGTATCAAAGTGCTGATCCCCAAACAGGCGCTCCATCAATGATTTCGAAACCAGCCATGCTCCAAAATACAGCCAAACTCACCCAGGTTCTCTGTACCTCAGTCTCCCCTTCATTGGCTGCTGGATCTGGGCATGGGCACCCCTGGAATGGCAGGGGAAACCCTGAGTCTGTCCTGCAGCACGCAGTCTCTGAGCACTGCCCCTCTATACGCCCTCTACACTTGAATCTGGACCTACCTGAAGTCTGATGTGTGGTCAGAGCAGAAACCTTCAAAAAGGATCACATCTCATGTGCTTGGATATCCACAACTAGACCCATTCTAGAAGTGGACCAATTAGTCCAGACTGGTGGGGCAGAAGATGGGTAACCCTGGTGTGGGACACTGTC
Source organism: Galagoides demidoff (assembly GCA_963574575.1). Classification (NCBI taxonomy): domain Eukaryota; kingdom Metazoa; phylum Chordata; class Mammalia; order Primates; family Galagidae; genus Galagoides; species Galagoides demidoff. The sequence continues at coordinate 50,716 of CAUYQV010037781.1, forward strand.
CCTAGCAAGCCTAGACTCTGGGCAATTCTTCCCCTGCATGTGGCTCTGGCCAATCTCTCCGATGGGAGAGAAGGGAGACCCCTTAACTTCCATTGTACCCAGAACTGAGTAAAGGTTTGGCCTGCTCCTGTGAAGCTCTGAGACCCAGCTTGGATTCTGATGTTCTTATCAAGGGATGCTGGCCTGCCCTCGACCTAGGCCTGGAGGAAGAGAGAATGAGCACAGCTGAAGCAGGAGGCCCTTTAATTCAGGACTTCCTGCTGTCTGCACGGTGGGCTCTCTGACCCCCGGCCGTCCTGCCCTCACAGGCAGGGCCATTTGGTCTAAAGGCTCCGGGTGCTGGAGCCCCAACTAGGAGAGGATCAAAAGATTCTACGCCTCCAGGTCAAGGGCTCATGTCATTTGGGCAAACAGGTGCTAGTCCTAGGGACTGGCTCCTGCCTTGTCCTTGGCATAGAGCTCCCTTCCGTAACTCTAGTTCCTACAGAGCTGAGAGCTGCCAGGAGCTCAGATCCCAAGCTGGCACAGCCTGTCTCCTAAGACCCATGTCCACCCTCTGCTCACCACATATACTTCCAATATCAGTGCTCACGTCAATGACTTACTAGCCTCCTCGCCAATGCCGGAGCTGACTGCTTGCCCTTACAACCCATTTCCCCCACAGCAACCAGGAGGCTCTTCCTAAAACAGGAATTGGATCATGTCACCTCACTGCTTTGTGCTACCTTCCAATGACTTCCAGCACCTGCAGGACTAAGACCAAAGTCCTCACTGCAGTCAGTAAGGCCAGGCCTGGGTGCTCTGGCCCTGCCGCCTTTCCCTCCTCTGTATCTTACATACTCTGCTCCAGCCACACTGGACCTCATTCTGTCCTGCCTGCACCTGCCACCTGCCACCTGGGTCTCAGAACACAGCATCCCTTTTGCTCACAGATAGGAGGGCTTCCTGGACAACACAGACACAAGCAGAGCTGAGAAACTCAAAGATCTCATTTGAACACCAGGATCCAGCCACACCTGAAGCTGACATCCTCTTTTTTTCTGTTAGTTAGACAACACACTTTTTTTCCCTTATGCAAACTTGAGTTGGCATCTCTATCACTTGCCTCTGACAAGAGTCCCAGTTCATCCAGCCGGCCGACCCTGCCTCAGCCCACCCATCTCCTTTTCTGCTCCTCCACCATGTCGCATCTGAGGACTTTTGCCCAAGCTGCTTCCTCTGTGTGGGGCGCTCTTCCCCAGAAGTGAGCATGTCTCATTCCCTCACCAGGTCAAATATCACCTGCTCAGAGAAGCCTTCCCCAAACTTCCCTTCAAAGACAAGCCTATCATCACTCCACTCCGACTCCGCAATATTTTCAAAAGTAACAGTCATAAGCACTACGCATAGTACGTATTTACCTGCTGTCCATCTCCCTCTGTTGAACTGTAAACTCAACGAGGGCAGGCTGTGTGTTAGGCTGACCCTCTGTCCCTCGTCTCCTGGGATGGAGGGGTTTCCTTGGATGCGGGACGTCCAGAGCTCAAGCAGAAACCAGGGATGTCCCAGACAAAGCAGGGGAGTTGGTCCCCTAGGCTTCTCCTTTTGCTGTACTGTCCTACTGCCCAGATGGGTGCTGGCCAGAGGAGGTGCTTAATAGACGGCCGAGTGGGCACATGAGTGAGGTACCTGGCCGGATGGTGTTTATGAGCACTGTTTTATTTCCTCCTCACAGTCAGCCAGGGATGGGCTCTGTTGTTGTCCCCATTTCACAGGTGAGGAGTCTGAAGCTTGAGCAGCTGCCCTGGCCACATGGCTAGGGCAGCAGGGCAGCCAGGACTGGCCTCCAGCCCGGTCACACTCCAGAGGCCCAGCCCTAACTGTTCTGCAGTGCACACCTCGCTGCTCCTGCCTATGGTGCTCACACCAGGTGACCCTCAGCCCCTGCTACAGAAACAGCCAAAGCCTGGGCCGGGAGAAGCCCACCTACCGGCAATCAACCCAGGTGGGTGGGAAGTGGCCTGAGGACAGCCTGTTCCTGGCCAGGCTGAGGTGAAGCGAGGGGTAGAGAGCACAGCTCTGGGGCTGTGGTCAAGTTGCCCTAAGGTTGGACCCCCAGAGCACAGTGCAACCCATGGTTGGACCCCCTTGACCTGTGCAACCCAAGCTCCACTGGTGCCCAGTCTCCCTGTGACCTGTCAATCACAGATGCCTTCTCTCCTGGCCCCACCAGACCACTCTGACTGAAGCCTGCACTCTGCTGGTCCACAGGGGCCTACATGGAAATGTCCTGCCCTCTGCATTTAAGGGGTGGCCTCTCTCGGTTACCGCAGCCCCGCCACTCCCACCTGCCCTATTGAAGATGCCTGGCCTTTGGGGTTCTGCCGCTCCAGGTCAGAACAAGGGACCCAACACTTCGGGGAGCAACGCTTCCTCTCATCTGATCCTGATAACCAACCCTTGTGATCGGGGTTCTCTTTTCTCCCCATTTCATGGACCAGAAAACTGAGGGCCAGAGAGGTGAGGTTGTCTGCTCAAGGTGACAGAGCTCAAAGAAGCAGAGTTAAGATTCTCGGAGATGGACTCAGATCTGTCTCCCAGGCCGTCCATTCTGCCTCATCTCCAGGTGAGGGTGATGCTGGGGATGACAGCAGCCGCTGCTGCTTCTGCAGCCGGGAACTTCACATACATTATTTCTTGTTTCAAACCACCTTATGTGGCAGATGCAACTCTTCATACAGACAAGGAAGGCGGACAGCAGAGATGCCGCATGATTGGCCCAGGCCACAGGGTGGGAATGATTCCTAAGGGAACCGTCTTACTAATATGCTTCCTCCCAGTCCTTCCTTCTTATCAATCTACCCACACACCTACCTGCCCAACAGCTAACCAACATTTTTGAGCATCAGTGATGTGCAAGTCACTGGTCTGGCTGTGCTGACCCCACCCCGGGCACTGGCATGTGGATGTGGTGGCACCCTGACTCCTGGTCCTGAGTGGCTGGAAATCCCTTCCTGAGATGCAGCCTGGATTTCCAAACCAGGATCCCCTGGGTCTGATTAGTGATCTACTTGGGACTTGCTAGATCGCTCGCTGGGGAATTCTCTGAAGGTTTAATTCAGGGATCTGAGTTGCTCTGTCCCTGCCTGGCCACCAAGGAGCTGTTTTTCATAACAAAATGGGGCGGGAGAAGGGCCATGGGAGGTTTTAATAATTCTATTGTTGGAAATTTCCATGGTGGTGGAAAAGACCCACTGGCTGGCCTCCAAACGCCTTCCTGAAAAAACTTCCAAAAAGAAACCATTGGACTGGCCCACTCCAGCCTGGACAGATGCTGGAGCCACCCACAGAAGGACTTTGGGGCCAGTTCCTTGGCATCAGTCCCCAGCACAGAGCTGGACACTCAGAGGCCCTGGGATCAAGGAGATGAAGGGATGAGGTGGTCACTCCCCTGGAGGGAATCATAGAAGAACAAGGAGAGGCCCCCCATGGAAGGAGTCAGGGGCCAAGTGCTCCCCTCTCTGCCACCCACTCGCTATGTGACCTTGAGTAGTCACTAAACCTCAGAGCCCATAAGGCTGCCGTTGTCAGTTAGCAAGATGCTCTCTGACTTTGGGTCTTCTGAGTTCCTAGAGAGGTTCTCTGCACCTCTCTGCCATGAGAGGTGCAGAGAAACTGAGTCCTTGGGAGCTGTGAAGGCACCTACAGGGACTGGGGGCTTCCTGGAAAGGAGAGAGTGACGAACTCTGGGGGTGGTTCTTGGAGAGTGCTCACGGCCTGGCCACTGTTTACCTCTGCCATGGGCATGCAGTTCCCTGAGGGGCCTTTCTGAGATCCCAGAAGGGCTAAGCTGAGGAATCTGCACGCAGGTGAGCATCTCGGGGTGCCCTTACCATCTCGCCCATCCTCACCCCCGCAGCCAACCCACTGCCAGCTACGGGGGTCTCTGTGCGACATTTTAAGCTCTCCGCAGCCCACCTGCTGTAGACACCGCCTCCTCTGCCTTGGTAAATTTCTCATTGCCTGTTCTCAGACTTCCCACTCTGGGTTCTCTCTTCACTCACCAGTGGGCTGCTCTTTGCACAATCCTGGTCCTATCCTGCAGGGACCCCATGGCCCTACCTCCAGGGCTGTGGGGAAGCTGTGGCTACAACCCAATGCATCATCTTCCCCTCCACCTAAAACCTTCCCTGCAAGTGCAGGAAAATAACCCTACACATCAAAGGCCCACAATATAATACCGCCTCAACCACAGCCCAGGAAGAATCCCCGGCAGATGGGGAGGCTGTGTCCTGTGTAGACCAGCGAGTCCTCTTGTGTGGACTCCTTCCAAGCTCTGAGCCTTAGTGAGAGTACGATGAAAATAAGATAAAAGCCCTGGGCATAGGGCCTGGCACAGAACAGACTCCGGACAGACCTGACGCAGGCCCGTTCATGAAACGGGCTGGGTGAGGGCTTAGTCCAGATCTTATGGGCTTCCATGAGAAGGAATGGGGAGGGGGCGTGAGAGGAGGAGATGGAGGGGGAGGCAGGAGCAAGAGGTGAGGGAGGCTGTGGTGGGCTGGGCCACCAATGTTATCACCATCACCATAAAAGCAGCATCTGCTTTTTAAAATGAGCAACTTCACTCTGCACCAGGCACCAAGGGAAAGGCTTCTACCCATTTCACAGCTATGGAAACTGAGACTCAGAAAGGTGAGGTAGCTGGCTGGTGACAGGAGCTAGGATCTCTGCTCCTGAGCTCTGCACTGGAGGCACAGACAAGTGGGTGACTAGAGGGGTAGAAGTGGAAGTAGGTGATGGCGGGAGCTCAGGGCAAGCTGGGGAACGCCCTGGCACAGCCTCCTCCTGGCTCCTCTCCTGCCCCCAACTCCCTCTGCTTCTCCTTATCTCCCTATGGAGGCTTTTTAAAGTAGGCCCTTGTGAATCACAGTGAAGAAACCAAATTTACTCTGCTTGTCTCCAAATTTTCTCCAGAGAAGAGGGTGGTGGGGTGGGGTAACTGAGGTAGGGAGAGATCCTTGGCCATCCTGCCTACTCACTTCTGCAGAGAGGGCTGGCTGTTCGGTGCAACTTGGGCTTCCTAGCTCTGGCCCAGAGGCCCACTGCCTGGGTTGCCTCTGGGCTGGGACTCTGCTCCTAGGAGCTGGGGAAGCTCATTCTCAGAGGCGTGGTGTGCCAACAGCAGGGGAATGCTTTTGCAGATGCTTCTGGCAGAATCCTGTGAGATCGGTTCTCCTAGCCACCCCACAACTGCACAGACAGGACGCAGGGGCCAGGGCACACCTGGACCTTGGAGCCGAGGGTGGTCATTGATATGAGGCCACAAGAAGGGCATGGAGGCTCCCAGGGCAGGAGCCACCTCCCTGCAGGCCAGCGGCCACATCAACATCCTTCAACCCCTACTTGTACCATGCCATTCTGCAGTCTAGGAGCCTTCTGTGGGTGCCCACTGATTCAGGACAAGATTTAGCCACAAAAACCCTGCTTTGCTACTTACTAGCTTTGTGACTCAGTTTCTCTGTCTACAGAATGTAAATCTCACCACCAGCTGCTTAGAACTCTTGCAAGGATTTACTGAGATGATAATCCATTTTCCAAACGGCAGCCAGAGGGGTGCGTGTATGACTCACTCCTGCATGAGACCCTCCAATGTCAAGATCAAACCCAAACTCCCTGGGCTAACCTGCGTAAGCTCTGACCCCTCACTATTCCTTCCACTCTGTCTCTCTCCCTGTCACACATGCCCAGCTTGTTCCCATCACAGGCCCTTTGCACATGCTGGTTCCTTTGCTGGGACTGCTCTTCCCCAGATGGTGGCACAGCCAGATGCTTCTTATCTCAAACGTCACTTCCTCAGTGAGGCCCTTCCTGACCATCCACTCAAGCAGCCCCTTCGATGTATGTTCATCTTTATAATAATCACCACTGCCTGCTTATTAGTTTTAATTATTGTAGTGCAAACTCTTCTGCCTTGTTCACAGTGCATACCCACTGCCTCAAATGCATCTGGCAAGTAGCAAGAGTTCAGATAAATGTGTACTGAGCTTGCAACACAGTGGGGTCTAGATGCATGCTGGCCCCTTTTCCTTTCCCCCAAATGTACACACGCACATGTGCAGACAGGTACATGCACTCACACACAGGCATACACTACTAGAAAAAATGCTCAGATGAAACCAAGGACCCCCCACCCCAAGCTGTGCTAGAAAGGAGGATGCTAGAGGTCCCAGGGCCAGTTGTAAGTTCCTGCTTGGCCGACCTAAGGGTCTCCACTGAGGCTACAGGAAGTCAAGGTCACTGAAAACAGCAGAGAGAAATCGACCACTTCTCAGCCACTGAGCCCCCTGAGTCTCAGGTTCTGCAGCACTGGCAGGGCTGAAGAATGTGTCCTACAGGCAAGGATTGTGTCTGGTTTATTCATGCCATGTCCCTAGTGCCTTCAGCTCAGAATAAGTGCTCCATGAAAACACACTAATGATAAATGGATGTGTTGAACAGCAGGAAAGAGAGGGTTGTCCATCAGTGTCCAAAGGAATCACTAGCTTGGCCATGGTGCCAGGGACTATCTAATACCACTGTCTAAGAGTACCTCCACTGTACTCACGCCCTGTCATACCCCTGCTCAAGAACTTGCAAAGGGTCCCACTGGCTCTGAGTAAACGTTTGTACTTTCTAGTCTGGCAGTCAAGGCCTGCCTGTTTTCTTCTCTCTCTGTCTCACTTCCTCTTTGCTTCTACTTATTCATCCATGGCTCCACTCACCCATATGCATATCTGTCTGCTCATCCATCCATCCATCCATCCATCCATTCATCTACCCATCTATTCACTTACCTATACATCCATGCATCCATCTTTCCCTCCTTTTATCCCTCTACCAACCCATCCATCCATCCATCAACCCACCCAGCTACCTATTCCTCCACACCACTCACCTACCTATCATCCCTCCACCCACCCACCTACGTGTCTATCCATCCATCCACCTACCTACCTATCCATCTACCCACTCACCCATCCATCCATCCATCAACATATCCCTCCACCCCACTCACCTACTTATCTATCCATCTACCCCTTCATCCACCCACCCACATGCCTATCACCCACTCACCCATGCATCCATCTAGCTACCTATCCCTCTACCCACTCACCTACCTGTCCATCCATTCATCCGCCTACTCAACAATCCATCCATTCATCCACCCGTCTATCCTTCCCTTCTTACCTCTTGTCTCCCTCTGTTCCTCCCTCTTGCCCTCCACCAACCTATCCACATCCACCCATCCACCCACCTACTTACCCATCCATCCATCCATCCATCCATCCGTCCATCCAATATTTACTGAGTGCCCCAGGTTCTAGACAATGTGCTCTTCAATTCTACAATGCAAATTACCTACCAGTGAATCCCACCTGCCCTACCTCTGTATCTAGCACACGACCCCTCCTCACTATCTCTGCAGTCTCTTGTGGCGGAGCCCTGTCTTCTCCCACCATGCTCACTGAAGAAGCCTCCTCTCTGGCCTTCTGCCTCTTGTCTCATCCCCCACTGTCTGTTCTCCACACATCGCCAGACATCAATCAGTCCTTCTGCTGGGAATGCTTCTGGAGGTGCTGTCATTGAGCTGGAGCCCCAGTGATGGCCCGTGAGCTCCTATGTGATTTTGGTATCCCAGCGTGTTTGCTCTCTGAATTCATCCCACTCTCTGCCTTGCTAAGTCCCCTCTGCCCCGCAGGCCTTGCTCTTTCTCGAACCCACTGAGTACCTTCCTCGGGGCCCTGCACTGGCCATTCTTTCTGCTGGGAACCTTCTCCCCAGGCAGTCACGCAGCCCCCTCAGGTCTCTGCTCCGAGGCCACCTCCTCAGCAAAGCCTTCACTGATCCCCTGATTCGAAACAACTCTCCCCATCCTCCCTCCTCAGCTTTATTTTTCTCCCTGACAAGCCGCCCACTTCATCTTTGTTTATTGTCTATCTCCAATACCTGGAATGCTAGCGCCATGGGGGCAGTGAACTGGTCTGCTGTGCTCAGTGTGGTATCCCCAGTGGCTGGCGCACAGTAGGCCCTCAGCCAGTGTTCGTGGAATGGAGGAATGCTCCTGGCACTTTAGGTAAGCCTGGTTATTTTCATTTTACAGAGGACTTGCACATTCTTTTTGTCAATGGTTCTCAAATGTGTCTGCTCTTAGTAACCCTTCTGGCCTCTCATTAAACAGATTTGCAGGCCCTTTCCCAGGATGAAAGTCATAGGCTCTCCCTGACTGCTTTCCCTCTTACCATCTCCATCCTTTTCCAAAGGAGGGCTTGGCCCGGCTGCCCCTCTGGCTGAGCACGCCCACCTCTGCCTGTGCCCCCTGTTCTGTGCAGCTGGTGGTGGCCTCCACACCCTACTCATCTTGTGTCTTTGCCTAGAGCTCCGTCCTATAGTCCATCTTCCTCCCGGCTGGCTAGCTCTCATTATCTTTCCACTCACCCTTGTGAGTCCATCTCCAGGTTGCTCCCTGACACCCCCCTAAATGGGCCACAGCCTCCTGCAGGAGCTCCTGCATCCCCTCACCTGGCTGTTATCACACTGGCTTGCAATTACATGTCTCCCTTGGATCAAGGGTTCTGGGAGACCTAGTGCCACTGTCGTCATGCTTAAGCTGGGGGCTCTGCAGTCAACTGGCCAGGTTGGTGGCCCTGGGCAGGCTGCTGTATGTCTATGAGCCTCAGTTTCCTTATCTGTAAAATGTGAACAATAACTGCTAGAGGGCTATTGTACTGAACAAGTCCAGCAAAGCACTCAGAACAGGACCATCAACACACAGCATTCTTACAGGGAACATGCTCAGGAGGCTGCAGCCTCTAGGTGCATGTCCCTGCCCTGGGTCTTCTGCACGTGGCCAGGGCAGAGCTGGGGTGGGGCGTGGGGCAGTAGCTTACCTGGCCTCTCCTCATAAGAAGAAGCCTTTGTTTGCACCAGTTGATATTTAAAAATACGTGTTGTATTTGCTTTGGGGGTGAAGGAAGCATCTCTCCAGGTTTGCATTTTTTGCCATTCTGTCCGCTTCTGACCTTTGAGCCTGCTTTCTGACTTTGGCTCCTGCCCTTGTTTATGCCTGGCTGTTTTTAACTGACCTTTTGCATTTGACTTTTTTATTTGAGCTCAAACTCCCTGCTCTTGCTCTGGGTCTTGGGAATGCTTTATTTGGTGGTGGGGGGGAGACAATGATGTCTCCTGTTATGGCACGCCATCCACAGGGAAGCTTTAACACCAGGCACCCTCATGGACCCAGCCCGTGCTGGGCACTGCATATGCGTTGGCACCTTAATTCTGCAGTGGTGGCACAGAGCGGGTACACCACATCTGGCAAACAGCAGGGCCAGTGGCTGCAAAGTTCTTATCATCTTCACTAGCCTCTGCCTCTTTTCGTTTCAAGATTGCTGAGACACCAGAATGGCACCAGGACATTGCTAAGCGACAAAATAAAGCCATGGGGGTATGCATAAAATGATCCCATTAAAAAAGAAACAAAGCCCCTCCAAACTTCTATCTGCCAGTGCGTGAAAGAACAAGGGAGAGAAAGACACAGCAAGTTATCAGATTTTGTCAAACCGAAGTCGAATTATAAGTCAAGCCACGATTTTGTGTACCACTGAGAAAGAGGTCTTCCAATAAAACTACGACATGCTGTCAACTGCGCGCGTATCCCAAATCCAGAGACGTTAAAATGTGAAAAAGAAAAAAAAAAAGGAATCGACAAGATAGGGCATCCACAGGGCTTCATCAGGGAAATGTGGGACATGAGGAGGGGAAAATTATTCATTTTGCTATAGACCCTTCTGTATCGTTCCATTTGCTTCGACAAGCAGGCATTATTTTTGTAATTCAAATGACTGCAGTTTAAAAAAGGAAAATAGGGTTTTCCAAGCTGTTGCTGCCTGGTTTCTTTTCTGGCCACCTCATGGGTTGGGGACCCAGGAGTTGACGCGGTCCTCTCCTTGGGGGTGGCGAGTGTCAGGCGAGAGATGCCAGGCTCTTTCCAGAGCTTGGCCCGGGTGGGACTAATCAGCAGAAATTTCCCTTTATTAAGGCCTGGCCCCCAAACCCATCATTAAGGGCTCTTTAAGCTTGAAAGTACACAGCGGAGCCGCAAACAATGCGACAAAGCCCAATTTACCAAAGAACAGGACAGCTGAGAGCTCGTCCTCCCTGGAAACACTTCCCGGACCCTGCACCGCCAATGCTGTGCCGTCCCCTTCTTTATTCTGTCTCCCCACACGGCTGCTGCCTGGTGTCAGACTAGTTAGGGAGGTGTTTACCACTTTATCGGCCCTCTCCTCTCCTAGCACATACTCCACAGGAGGCCGGATTGCACCTGCCTCAATTGCATCCATGCCCCTCACCTGCTCTCTGCCTCTCTCTCCTTCTTTTCCCTCCCAGGCTTCCAGGGAGACTCATGAAAAGCAGGCAGGTTGAGTGTGTGGTTTCTGGGCAATTTCTCCACTACCATTTCTCCTCTGTCTTGCAGATATCAAGTCAAGTGCAATGCTGAGGGAGGATCCCTTTCCTATCTGCACATAAGAGGACAGAACTTGAACTTGGCTGAGGCTGCCACCCAGAATGGTTTTCAAAGGATGTTTTCTACGACAGCACCTCCTTCTCTGCACCCACCGCTACCACCACCAAGAGAAGAGCTGTTCTGGGCCCTTTCTTGCTTCTTCTCCAGATCTAGCCAATCATTTATTTATTTGTCTGTTCATTCATTCGTTCATTCCACAAACATTTTCTGAGCCCCTTCTGCTGTTCTAAGCCCTCAAATATATCAGTGAGTGAGACAGAGATACTCTTCCTGCCCTTGAGCTGTGGACTGTCTAGGAAAGACAGATAACAAACAAAGAAATAAATACAGGAAAAAATGTCAATGGTAATAAATGCTATTAAAAAACAGTGCTGTGAATACCGGGGAGGAGGTCGGAGCAGCTCTTATAAACACAGAGGAATCTCCCATGGTTGACTACATGGTTCCCTCCCTACACTGACCACCTCCTTAAGTTGACCTAATTTTCATAGACTAGACATACACCGTGTGTATGTAGCAGTACAGTAGGCCTAGTTCCTTCTGTTGGCCACCTCCATAGGTTGCCCCATTTGTTACAGTTCCTTGGGTGGTCAGCTCTCGGAGGTTCTACTGTAGTTCAGGGGTGGCCTCAATGAGGAATTACTAATTAGCTTGATGAAAGGAATCTCCCACATAATCAGAAGGAGAAGGAGTATTTTAAGTGGGGAAACAGCATGTGCAAAGGCCCTGAGGCAGGAAAGAGCCTGATGAGTTTGAGGAATAGAAAGGAGGCCAGTAAACTACAGAAAAGTTAGCAGAAAGGGGCAGGATGAGGAGCCAGATCTGGAAGGGATTATATAGGTCTTATCCTGTGCTCAAGGGGAGGACTGTCTGTCAAGGGACACTGACATCTGATTTATATTGTTTAAAAGATCCCTCTGGCCACTTAGGGAGAAGAGATGATTGGAGGGGGCAAGAGAGGATATGGGGGGACCAGTACAGAAAACCATTCCTTCGTTTATTCTACAGGCATTCACTCAACAGTTCTAATGAAACCATCAAAAACCCAAAACTGAAAACAAAGTACATTGGCTGGGGCAGGACTCCAGAGGCCCTGAGTCTGCTGCGTAGGAGCTGGCAACACAGGGAGAGGCAGGGAGGCTTCCACAAGATGAGAGTATTTAAGTAGGGTTTTGAAAGATAAGTAAAGAGTGTTCTAGTGGGCAAAGGCTCGGAGGTGGGGAGCAGGGTCAACGTAAATGGGAGCAGTGCTCCAATTCTTATCACATGGCTAAATTCCTGACCAACCAAATGGCAAAGAGGTATGAAGGGGAAGCATGGCGAAGATGCTGAAAAGGAGGCCGTAGGGCAGTTTGTCACAAGACACTAAATGCAGGCCGAGGAGCTGGGTTTCACCCACTGGAGATGGGGAAGACTGAGGACTGTGACCAGAGTGACAAGCCACATGGACACTCTGAGAAGGCTCCCCTAGTGGCCATGTTGGGCCAGTGGAGAAGGCAGGGTGAGACTGAGGAAGAGATGGGGAAGGGTGAGAGGCCTTGCTTCCCCTGCTCTCTGACTCCACAATTACTGCTGCCACAAATAGCTGCCACTGCACGGAGGCTCCATGTGTCAGGCACCATTCTAGGCTCTTGGCACTCATTAACGGAATTGTACAAGAACCCCATGAGCTTGGAACTATTATTTCATTCCATTTTACATGCAAAAAGACTGAGGCACAGAGAGGTTAAATCACTGGCTTCAAGGTCACACAGCAAAGACGTGCTAGGAAATCAAGCCCAAGCTCTCAAGTCCCAGGGTCTGCCTTTGACCACTACCATGTGCTGACTTGTCTATTTAAGATGCTACAATTCTGCATCCTGGGATTTTATCTCTCTGACAGAAGAAAACCTTCTCTGGATGGTGTCTTTGGCTGCTCCCTGAGGCCTTCAAAAGACATTAACTGGCCAGTCCCCAATCATGTTCTATTGCTGACCTGCTGTGTGATTTGGGGTAGTCCCTGGATCGCTCTGAGGATCTTGGAAGTGTGGATAAGAATGCCTTTTTTACAAAATGGGCCTGAGGACCATGTGGTGCTAGCTGTAGCGATAATAACAGTAGCCTAGGGCGAAGGCTGTGCACATCACTTTATTCACATGTCCAATCATCTCCACGATGGATATGGACATTTCCTCCCATAACAGAGGTGGAAAAACGGAGGCCCAGAGGACAGTAATGCCCCCAGGAGTTCACAGCTTGTCAGTGGCAAAGTTGGGATTTGAACCATGGTTCCCTCAATAGCAGTTGGTAGATGTTTAAGAAATGTAAACCACCTCTCCCCAAGATATGGGTCCAGTATGGCCATGACCCTTTGAGGGTCACCGGTGCATTTTAGGGAGAGAGGATAAAGACCAAGGACATGGTTAATTCCTGGGGTATGTGTCTGTTGCTGCTAAGGAGTCAGCTTCAAGGATACCCTGAACTTGCCCCCGTGGCCAGTCATGTTGAGGACACTGGCTGAATGAATCATCCTATCTCCAGCCTGAGGTCTGGCCCAAGGCCCTGCCTTTTGTTCTGGAGGGTTGCTGGGAGGTGGCTGATACCATGGACAGAGTCTTGGGTGTCTGGAGCCTACTCGGCAAACTTGGGCACCTGGTGCTGGCTTCAGTCCCCCCTTGAGTCCAGTGCACGTGGCAAGATGAGGTATTTCCCCTCAACTCTGGCCCTCCCAGTTGTGGGACCTTGGATAGGCCATCCTGTCCCCCTGCGGCCTTGTCTGTTCTTCTGTAAATGGGTCCAGTCACAGCTGTGAGGGCAAAGGAACTGGCGTACACTGTGCACCTTGCAGGGCGGGCCCTCAACCACTGATAGCTATTGTGATTATGAGAGGTTACCTTGAAGGCTGTGTTGGGGCTCGGGGAGAAGAGCATTTGCATTCATCTCTAACTGCTTGCGGTCCTGCTGTAGCAGGCCCCAGGGCCAGGGAAGCTGGTATCTTCTTTCAGCTCAGAATTCCCTTCCCTTAGGACATCAAGGCAGACTCAGGTCTCTGAGAGGGCAGAGAAGTGCCCAGAAACAGGCTAGACTCCAAAGCTCAGCCTCAAGAATTAACACTGCCTGAGCACAGGGGTGGCCCAGCCACGGACTCCTCACCACACTGGCCCTGGTTTGTGGATGAGGACACTGCGGGCCTGTAAGAGCTACAGACTGTGGTGGTGAGGCCATCACGCCTCAGTCCTAGAAATTATCCCTGGCCCAGCCCCCGAGCTGGGTGCCCATAGTCAGCTGCCACCTTTTACTTGGGGCTGCTTGGTCCCTGGCAGGAGGTGATTCCTCTTTGGGCTCGTCAAGGAGCCCGACACACGGCCTGGTACTCACCCAGCACTTAGCCAATATTGATTTTATTGATTTACATTCTATGCCCTCTTCAAGATGCTCTGAGCTCAGAAATCTGAAATTGGCTAGGGGTGGGATGAGGAGAAGAACTTCATTTTAGTGTGAAGTGAGTCATGTAAGTTGATGAATTTAGAAGTGGCCTAAAGAGCTCTTAATCTCCTGCCTTCACATAGTTGCTAGGAAGAGACGCACCCAACAACTTTTGCATCCCAAATACACATGGTAGAATGCCCTGCCCAAGTCCCCTTCCTAGACAGTGGATCCCACAACCCACCTGCTGGACAGTTAGAGCCCCTCAGCTTCTTAGCTTCCAGCCTCCTCCACTGCCCTTTTTCCCGGGCAATGTCTCACACTTGCTCCTAGGAAGCCCACTCAAGATCCATAGGGATGTACACTCTGTACAAGGCCACAGCTCATTCCTTCCAACTCTGCCCTGGTCCTTGTGACCTTGACCATCAGCAATGTCCAGGAAACTTTGAATTTTAGACATTTGAACTCACATGGAGGGCATAGCTGGCACCAAGGTACTTGTTTCAATTGATGTTCAGAAAGGGACTGTGACTTGTCCAGGTCTCTGCCCACCCCAAATCCACTCTGTGGCTGTGGCACTGCTTGGTGAGTAGACCAGCTGGCTGCCAGAGCTTTTGCTCTCTCCAGGAGGGAGTTTTGCTGTGTTGACTCTGCAGCCACCACCCAGAAGCCACTTGGAGGCCAGGAGAAAGTTGGCTGGGAGGCTTGCAGGGTGGTTAGCAGACTGCTAACTTTGGGCAATGGTGGGCAGGGCGGGCATCCCAGCTCAGCCCTTTCCTCTGTATGTGGCAAACGGGTAGGGAAAGCAAGGAAGAGAGAAACTGAGACCCCTGATTACCCCATGGGACCCGACCCAGTGATGTTGCATCTGGGTTTGCTGCTGCTTCTAGAAACCTTTTTTCCTGTGGAAAAGTCCATGAAAGAGTCCTGGACCATGGGCAAGTAGGCAGCATCAGGATGGTGCCTGGACATGGGGTTTGGTTCCAGTCTGCTGGTAACCAGCTGTGCGACCCTGGGCATACCAACAGCATCTTGGGCCTTGGAGGCCTCAGATGCAGGATGAGTGCAGTTTCTACTGCTATTACTTTATTGAGCCCTATGTTTATTTTAGATATCATTTATTGAACTAAAAAGGACTCATTAGAAGTTCATCAAATAATAATTGCCTGCACTTCTGCCAAGCACTATCCCAAGCACTTTAATTTTATTTAACCCTCATGGCAATTCTACAAATTGGACACTTTTATTATCCCCATTTTACAGATGGTAGGACTAAGGCACAGACAAGTTAAGAAACTTTTACCAGGTCATACAGTAAGAAAATGGTGGGGCAGGAATTAGAATCTTAGGGTCCATGCCCTGTACTCTGATCTTTGTGGTTTGCTTTGAGCTGCTATTTATTAAGCACCTACTGCATATGGGCACTCTGGGGGATACGTGATACACGCATTATGCTTCTGACTTCTCACAACAGCTCTGTGAGGTGGGTATTCTTATGCCTATTGCTTCAGAGAGGAAACCAAGGCCCCTTTGAGGGGCCCACTGTGACTAAGCTGGGGCGTCCTGGTGGCTCTCTTCTAAGCCCTTTATGAGTTTTATCTTATTGACCTGATTTTGTTAAATCTAAACTGCATCAATTGGAGGATGCATCATGAACTTGTGTGTATTTAAGGGAAAAAAAAGGCATGACTAGTTCCACTGTGGTGTGCCACCAGTTGTAAGGGACACCAGGTTTCAGAGATGTCAAAAGATGCATCTTGGGGTCCATGCAATTTAGTCTTAAACACAACTCAGCAAGGTAGTCATTATTATTCTAATGAATAATGAAGCTCGAAGATTAAAGACACACAACTGGTTGGCAATTCGGTTTCAAGGCTTGAGCCCAGGCAGCCTGGGCTAAGATTTTGTCCTTAACCATTGCACTATATTACCACTAAATTAGGCCCGCATGGGATGTGTGCCACGCACAGCTTGAGGAGGATCAGTGAACTGGAGCCCAATATCCTCTGCTCTGGGTGAGCCTTTGGCCCTCACCTAGTGTGGGGGTCTCAGGCTGCCCAGGGATTCCTTACCCCCTCCACAGCCTCAATAACTCACCTCTAGGCATCACCCTGGACCTAGCAAGGCAGGTGCTCGAGGAGCCAGGCTGGACTGAGGTCATCCAGATGCCTTGCCCTGTGGCTCCCACCATACAGCCCAGGCAGCCAGGCACAGACCACCAGTGTGGTCCTAGCCAGCATGTAAAAGGCAGCGCTTTGTGGAAAACTACCTTCCCAGGTGGCATGGGAGTCCCCGGGAGATCTGCTTTCTTCCTTCAAAACTATACAGTGCCTGAAACACAAACAGGGGCTTCCATTCACGCCGCCCTGAGATTCTACCAGCCCCTACTCCACCATAGCATCACTGCTCTGGGTCTCTGCAAAAAATCAAAGCCACCCTCCTTGGACCAGGATTTTAAGACACCCAGAAGCCGGACAGTAGCTTGACATGTTTCAAATGCCTGGCATGATGGGGCCCCACTTGAGACAGCTTCTTGTCTGTCATCTCATGGCACAGCTGCTCTCGTGAGGCAAGTTTCTCCACCCCCCACTTTACCTGTCAGGATGTCAAGCCCAGAGAAACAAAGCTACTGGCCCAAGGTCACACAGAAGTAAACACTGGTGTTAGGATTAAAATTCACATTTCTGACACCATGGAAAGAGGTCACTTTCACACGGATTTCTGGTTAAACCATGATCCAAATATTTCCTTTGCTTGCTTGCACCAAATCTACACGCGATAAATAATAGCATAGTAATAGCAATACTGTTACTACTCCCATTATACAGATAAGAAAACATCCTCTCGGCCTTCGCCTGGACCACACCCTCGGGCACTTTAGTTGGATCCCATTTATCTCTCACAGTGACTAACACGACCCCCATTTTCTGGAGGAGCAAACTGAGGTCAACTCCCTAGTGGAATGACACACTACAGCAGGGTAGGGCTGTTAGCTTCAGCAGTTAGTTAGACATGAGCGGAATGGATGGTGGAAGTGGTTTTGGACTGGCTTGAGTTGGGAAGTCGGCCTGAGCTGTTATGGGAAGGGGGCTAATTGAGACATTGCAGGTGTGCTATTTTGGGGAGCTGGTTGTTTTGGGGGACATGATTAATGTCCCTGGGACTTTCTGGTGTGGACAGACAGATATGAGTTGTTATGGGAACAGGTTATGGGAACAGAGTTGGTCAAGACCCTGTGAAATTTCCAAGAAGCAGCTGACACCCCTCAAAAGTTGCATATAAGGTCTAGACACTGTGCTTTCTTCTGGGCCTGCAGTCTCTAAGATGGGGCTTAGCTTGCTGTACAAGTCATTAATAGTTAATAAAACTTTTCCCTTCTTGCTAAAACTTTAGCTGCTCTCTTCACTTATTTCAGCAACTACCTTGAGCTGTCACCAGGCTACCCTAACAGAGCCACTTATTAAGACATAGCTTAGAATAAGCAATTACTCTCCTATACATTCAATAATGAAAAACTGTTACAAATTGCTTAGGATACATTTTAGCTATGAGTAATGACTATTGGGATTAGTATTTGGATAGTTAATAATTAGTCCTACAAAGGCAGTGTTGCTGTCCCCATTCTCTAGATGAGAACACTGAGGTTCACAGAGAGTGGCAGAAGTGAAGGAACTGTCGCTCTCAGCCCCTGCTGTGTGCTGGCCTCCTGGATCCATGGGAGGGCCCCTCACACCTGCAAGCTCTCCTGCCTGTTTCTAGCTCACCTTTCTGGGGCCCCTGCAGGCCGTGGGATCTTCACAGGGCTTGCTGGAGTTCCCAGCCCGTGGGTACTGGCTGTGGACCTCAAAGGGGCTCTGGGCATCCCCCAGCCAGCTTCAAAAAAAGTGGAAAGGAGAAGTACTAGAGACCTAGGTTAAAATCCCAGCTCTGCCACTCATTTGCTGTGTGACTCAGGCACATTCTTAACCTCCCTGGACCTTGGTTTCTTTATCTATAGAATGGATGTTAGCGAGGTAAAGATGAGGCACCCTGCAATGGATTTAATCGCAGTAAAGACGTCATAAATATTAGCAACTGCAATGGTTGAATGGTGTTCTCTCTAAAATTCATGCCCACGTGGACCCTCAGAATATGACTTTATTTGGAAATAGGGTCTTTGTAGATGTAATCAAATTTCATCTTGAGATGAAATCATCCTGGACGTAGGGTGGGGCCTAAATCCAATGACCTGTGTCCTTATATGAGGAGGAGAGGACACAGAGGGTCACACAGGAAGGTGAAACGCACATGGAAGCAGAGACTGGAGGATACCAAAGACTGCCTGTCACCACCAGACACTGGGACAGACAGGGACAGATTCCTCCTTAGAGCCTCCAGAAGGACCAACCCTGCCAGCCCCCTGATTTTAGACTTTTGGCCTCCAAAACTGTGAGACGATTCAGTTCTGTTGTTTTAATCCACCCGGTTTGTGGTAATTTGTCACGGCAGCCACAGAAAACGGATGCAGCGGCTCTAACTGCTATTGCTCTTGTTACTACCTCAGACTCCCAGTGTCTACCCTTTACCCTAAGGGCCAGCTGGCAGGAGAAGCTGCCCTCACCAAGGACACCAGGCAGCAGGATTACTGACCCCTCTAGGGGAGAGCTTGAGACCAGAGGGCTAGCACTACTTGCTCAAGGTCACCTGTCAATGACTGAGCTGGCCTGGGACCCAGCTCTCCTGACACTCAGACCAAGGCTTCTCTCCATACCTGGGGACTTCTGTAGTGTAGGGGACCTCATTTCTGGCTCCCTCTTGGGCCTGGCCATCCTGCCTTCCTGGTCCTACCAGTCTTGGCTTCTGACATGTCTCTGGAACTCTCTGACCCCACAGAGGCTTCCCAATTGTGTTTGATGCTTTTGAGGTCTTAAAAACCCACCTGCCTCCATCGCAGGGCTCTCTACTGGAGACCAGGATGAAGCCTTCTCCACACTACCCACAGTAGGTTAGGGGTTGTTATCTGTAGAGTTATAGCCATAGAGCAATCTTCTGAAATGGGCAGCCTAGACTCCCATTTTACAGATCAAAAGACCAAGGTTAGAAGAGGCTAAGTGACTAATTCAAGGGCACTTAGTTCCTAAGAGGTAGAGGTAGGTCCTAGAGAATCACCCTGTGATTCTTGCTCTAGACAGATTCTCAGTCTCGATAGCTTCCATTCACTGTGCCATAAATAGGGAACATACCCTGAGCTCAGCGCTTCAAGTCTGTTAC
Organism: Galagoides demidoff; assembly: GCA_963574575.1. NCBI lineage: Eukaryota > Metazoa > Chordata > Mammalia > Primates > Galagidae > Galagoides > Galagoides demidoff. The sequence goes on from CAUYQV010037781.1 coordinate 69,920, forward strand.
TTCTCCCATGTGTTCCCGCCTGAGAAGTGAATACTATTATTACCCCATTTTACAGATGGAGGAACTGAGGCTCCGCCCCACTTTCTAGGTGCCAGGGCTTTGCTTTCTTCTGCATCCACTATCAGTTCTTAATGAGGGATAAAGCCAGATACTTACTGTTTCTGTCTAGGGCACTTTCTCTCTAAATATTTCCCTGTTTGAGTTTCCCAATAGGGTGAAGAAGTGGTGAGTCTGGCCTTGGAGCGGAGCAGGGTGGGCTGGAGTGCTCAGATTCAGGCAGGAGTTGCAGTGTGTGCATGGGGCACTCAGAAAGCTCTACAGAAGTCCCTTGGAAACTGGGGGAGGCTAAGAGAAGCTGTGTCCTGGACCTTAGGGTTCCCCAGAGCTTCCAACCTTGACCCTGTACCTACTAAGTGCCAGCCACTTCCTTCACACACATTATTTGAAATTTTCCCAATAGCTCTGATTTAAATCTGTAGTTCTAGAGAAGGGAAGATTGAGGTTCAGTGAGAAACAGCCATTTCTCACAAGGTCACACAGCTGGGGAGACAGGATCAGGACTTGAACCCAAGGCCAGTGAGTCTCTTTGGAGCACTCCTCTCAGGTCCCTCCTGAGAAGGCGGCCTCGTTTTGGATTTGAGGGTTGAATGGTCCCTGGGAGGGCCTTATTTAGCTGTGAAGAGTGAGGCCAGGAGGTGGGGCTTGCTAGAAGCCGGTAGGTGAAAGACTTGACAGGAAGCCTCAGTCTCCCCTATGTGGCAGGAGCCAGGGGAACAGCGGGATGTCCAGGCCACCCCCAGCTCCGAGAGCCTAAGAGTTCTGCTAAACCCACTCTCATTCATCACAGCTTTCTCGGGTGAAGAGTAAAAGGGGTAAAAACCCAGGGCATCTTCGGGAATGTAGCCTCCAGGCCTTCTGAGTAATCAGGGAGGGGCCCATGTGCTCTTTAGGTCCATTAATGTTTGAGACCACCCACACTAGAGGTTTCCCTTCCTTTCTTCCCCTCCTGACCATTGGAATCAGCCAATGTCAGCAGCAAGGTGCTCACCTGCTCTGGCTCCAGGTCCTGATGCTAATCATACTTTTGTGCACAGCCCTCTACAGTGTTCAGGGCTCCCAGACAGCTGTGGGGTAAGGTAGGGCAGGAATAGGCCAGCCTGGCCACAGATGAGAGACTGGGATGCAGAGAAATAAGAGACTTGCCCAAGGTTACACAGCTCATCAGGAGCAGAGGTTAGGCCCAGGGCCCTCATCCTTTTGACCTGGAGTCACACACTTAGGGAAAACCAGGGGCCCAAATAGACAGACCCCTGGTGGCAAGAATCCCAGCTCTTCAGAGAACACAGTGTGACCTTGGCCAAGTCCTTTCCCCTGGCTGGGCCTCAGTTTCCCTTCTATAAATGGGCCTGGCTAGGTGACCTCAGAATGCATATACCTGCTTTGGCTTTCTAGGCCTTATCAACTTCATGGAGCAAAGGGAAGGCAGAGCTGTCCAGCTGCTTAGGTCAGGACCACACCTGCCTGGGGAGGCATCTACCTTCATCCACAGGAGATCCTCTCTGCCCTTTCTTGGAGACTTGTCAAAAATTCTAAGTTCTTGGTTCACTGGTTCTCAAGGTGTTGGTACCCCAATTGGAAGTAGCCTCATCCCAGATGGCTAAAGAGGGTAAGCAGGGAGTGTGACAGCCTGGCTTCTACCCCACCTCTGCTGGGTGCCAGCTGTGTGACCTTGAGTAAGTGACTTCACTTCTCTGGACGCAGCTTCTTCACCTGGTATGTGGGGATAACAGGGCTGTGGGTAGCCCTGCTGAGGTGATGTATGCAAAGCAATTAGCTTGGTGAATGCTGGCTGGGTTATTGTTATCCTGGGTCCCGTAACCAGTACCTGTGGCTGGATGGGGTAAGGGAGAGGGGGCAGTAGGGGAGCAAAGGGAGGCACCAGTATCCAGGCTTGCACACAGAATAAACCACAGGCAGACTTCTGACCTTCAGTCTGGAGGGGACTTTGGGGCTACTGTAGGTATTCCAGGCCCCAGGTCTCAAGGACCCCACACTAGTGGGTTGGCTTTCCGGGTGCTAGGATAAGGTTCAATGGGGCTAGTCTGAGTTCCTGATAGAGTGAACCATGGGCAGTAGCCCTGCCCACCTCCTCCTCTGTCTCCTTTCCAACTCCTGGCAGCCTTCTCTGAAGAACATCCATAACCTAAGATGGCCTTACTGAGACCAATCACAGGTCCCTGGGAATGTGAACTGGCCTACCCTCAAGTCTGTGTGGGGCTGTGGTGGCCACTAGGGATCTAGTGTCCCTCTGTCTTATGGGCAGTCCCCTAAGAGGCAAGCCCCCCCAGTGCCTGCAGAGCCACCTTCGCTCCTAGAAGCTGAGGGGATGGTGTGTGTAGGCAGCACCCACAGAGGTGCTAGGTCCATGTGCCACTGCCGTCTTCTTATATGTGTGACCGACATTTACCTGTGGGCACATTCCAGCCTGCTGGGTGCCTACCCGTGCAGGGACAGGCATGCAGATGGCTCATATGTACATGCCTGTTGTTTTCACACCTGGGCCAGCCCTCACACGGGTGCACACATTTGTGGGTGCTGCAGGCACTGTGTGCAGCCTGCTGCCTTCCCAAGTTAGTGCTACATGCACATGTGGGCATGCTGCACGCCCAGGTGTGTGTGTGTGCTGCGTTCACGCATGTGCTGTGTTCCTCACGTGAGCATGTGGTGTTCGGGGCTGTGAGCTGTATTTACAGGTGCTGGGCTGTGGGCGGGGGCATTCCATATGTGTGTCTATGATTTGAACATATGCCATGCATGGTTATGAGTACTGTATTTGCATCTGTGCATCTGTGTAAATCTGTGGACACAGATAAGCCCTGATGTGAATGGGACTGAGGGTGTGAAAGGTGGCAAAATATATGGGACATCAGCATTTTTCCTGGAACCCCCCCCTTTCCTTGCCACTGCTCCTCCAACGAAGTTAGCAGGCGGAGGCCCCTGAGGCCTGCTCCAAGCCCCCTCCTACTGCACACGTCAAAGGAGAATTTCTCCGGATGGCGCCCACTGCTCCTGGAAATGCCCCAAACGTCAGCTCTGCCTCCTCTCAGATTTGGAGAGCAATGCAGGAGAAGAGGGGAGCCCCTTCTGTGCTGGGCTCAGGCCATGCAGCGTCACACCAAGACCCTCTGTCTCTGCTCACTTACCCTTCTGAAGGTCGAGGCTAGTGGGGCCTCTGAGTGGGGGCCCCAAGACCCCTGGGGGCCTTGCCTGACTGGGGCAAGCCAGAGACCTTTCCCATACAAGCTGGAGAGCAGAGGACAGCTGTGGTGTAGAATGGCCACCTGGCTAGCAAGGGGTGGTTGTTGGAAGCAACCTACCCTCAGGGAGGCCTGAGGCCCCTGCTGCAGATCCCCTCCCTGACCCTGCAGGGGGCAGGGAGGAGCCCCAGGTGCCCTAGCACTCAGCCCAGGCCACTGAGGCTAGCCAAGGAACTAGGCTTCCGGGCGGAAAGTGCCAGCTCCACCACCCAGCATGACTGCTGCAAAATGGCCTGGCCATCCCCATGCTTGTCCCCCTCCTGGCTATGGAGGGGACCCAGGGACATGTCTCTGCTGCTACCTGACCAAGCGGGCTTAACCCAAAGATCTAGCACATAGCAGCCCACTCTACCAAAGAGGCCCTCCACGGGGGCCTCCCCCATCCCCTTTCCTGGTACCCTGGACAGGGTGGGAAGGGGGCACTCTCTGGTCCTCTTCTTCTCCCTGGGACGCCACTCTGAGAGAAGAGAACCTTGTCCCCTGTCACCGGCTCTCTGGCCCTTGCATAACATCCTTTGGAGGCATTTGCAGTCCAGAGGCTGCCAGAATCTACCTGAGACCCCCGCATCCGCTTGTCCGACACCCCCCTGCCTGAGTCCCCAGCATCCAGTTGCACCCCCCAACACGCGGACCCTCATACGAGTGTCTCCCTCAGCCGCGGTGCGGAGGTTCCTAATGCAGCCTCAGCTGCTGCCAGATAAACAAGCCCGCTCCCACCCCCCCCTCCACGCTGCCACAGCCACCACCATCAGCACTGAGAAAAATCAAAAGAAATGAAACAAAATAAAATGGGTAAGGGAGGAAGGGGACAGCGGAGTGGGGCGCTTTTTATTTTTTATTTTCTCATGCTGGGGGATGCCGGTACTTACTTGGCTATGAAAATCACCACCAATCCTACACGGTTTCCAGGCGGGCAGCCCCGTAATCGCTGTGCGGCAGCTGGTGCCGCGGCTGAGCCCAGCCAGCGTGCCCCGGTCCCTCTGCAGACTGTACCATCCTGCCCGCGCGGCTGGGGGGGGCGGGGGGGGCGGAGGCGCCGGCGCCGGTGCTAGGAGAGCATCTCGCCGGCAAAATGCGATCTCGGGGGAGGCGGAGGCCGCCCCTGCCGCTGCCGGAGGCTGGGGGGAGGGGGCCGGGAGGACTACGGAGGGACGCAGGGAGGGCTGGTTCTGGTAGGGGGTGGGATGAGGGGAGGAGAGTGGGGGTGGGGGTGTGTGTGGACCGAACCACCACGGGGTTGTTTGCGGTTTTAATTCCTCCCGTGGGATCATGAGGAACTGAAGCTGGCAGAGTCCCAGGAATATGCCTGCTCCCCAGAAGCAGGAGGGAATGTCAAGGGCATGGAGAGGGTAGGCTTGGGCTGAGCCGGAGGGGAGGGGGTCCCGAGAGTGGTGTGTGTGTGGGGGAGTTAAAGCAGAGAGGGAAGGATTTTGCTCAGATGGTCCCAGGTCATCCCCTACTTTCTGGGGCAGTGGTTTGGTGGGGCATGGGCTCTGTCCCTACTCTTTCTGTCTGGGACATCCCAGACTTGGGGGCAAAGGTCACATGAGGGGAGAAGTGGACTTAAGAGTCTCAACTCAGCTATGGCTACGGGGCTGGCAGAACTCACAGCAAGCTCCTTGCTGCCAGCTGAACAGTGCCCCTGCAACCTAGCGCCCAGCCTGTGTGCCCCCCACCTGCCCTGGCAGGGCGGCCTAGCAGAAGGCTCTAGGGGCCATTTCTCTGCTGCCAGGTGCCCACCTGCAGGGCTGTCTGCACGTGTCTCTACACCCTCATAATCTACAGGGACATCTGTGAGGACTGACCATGGTGGGGTGAGTCTGCAGGAATGGAACCCCCAGCCAGCTGCCCACTTCTTCCTGCCCCTTTAGCTCCGGGTGGGTGGGAGACAAGCCTTAGGAGCAAGGGTAGAAGGTTACGGTGGCTGGGGGGCTTCTCTAGGATTCTGAAGCCTCTACACTGCCTTGCCCTCTTCCCAGAGGGCACTGTAGGTGGAAGGACCTTCAAGACCAGCGACTCAGGGTACCTATCAGTTTAGAGGGGGCACATGTGGGGCTAGGGACAGAGCTGGGAGTTGCCCCAAGAGGCAGCTCCAGAAGGAAACTGTTCCTTCCCCTGCCTCCACCCGGTGCCCACCTCTGAGCTGCCTGCCCCAGTGAGCGTCCCGAGCTGCTGCTCTATCCCTGGGCTGGCACGGAATATCAATTTGTCTCGTTAAGCTGAAAGTCTGCACTGCACCAAAATCAGAACCCAGCCGTGCAGAGGGGCAGCAGGAGGGAGAGAGCTGGGAGGGCTAGTGGCAGGGACCCCACAGGAGGACCATGCTGAGACCCCCTCATTCTTTACCCTTCTCCCATCAGAGGGTCCCGTGCTTGGCCAGGCTGAGAAGCTAAGGATAACAAGGGCTGGGGGGACATTCAAGACCCTGGGCTCCACTGGGGCAGGGGTGTGGCTCAGAGGCTAGGGAAGGCTCTCTTCTGGGATTCTGACAGAGCATCCCAGACACTCCTCAGAGAGGCCCTCATCCCACACCAACAGCTCAGGGTTGGGGGCTCCCAAAGCAGCCTTACCTTTCCCTCATCATGGGGGGGGGTACACATGGGGGAACCCTATCTTCTTGGGAGTATAGTTGGGGGCATTCCACTAGCCACTCCTCTGAATAGGCTTCTAAGTCACCACTGGCCCTAATCAGTGTCCATCCCAGGGGCCAAAGCCAGGCCAGGAGTCCCCCTTTCCAAGAGCCTACAGGCAGCCCTACTCTGCCAAATGCAGCCAAGTACAGGTGTTCTGAGAGGGTTGGAGCGAGAGTGGGCAAAGAAGGGCAGAGTGTGAAAGGCCCATTGCAATCCACATCTGGTCTGAGCATGCCTGTCTGTGCTGGGGATCCCACCATTGTCACATCAACATCTTTGGGGGCCGATCACTTTCCCGGTTATAAAACAGACAGCCACCCACTTTGACAGCAAACACCCCTTCTGTGTCTAGCACACTTTGCAGCTTATAAAGGCCACCTATAAAACAGTAGATCATTTGATCCTCACAACTACTGCTGGGTGGCTGCTGTGAGCACCCAAGGTTCAGATGAGGAAGCTAGGTATAGTTCAGAGGGGTGCACTGGCCAGGACAAGGTGGTACAGCCAGTAAGAGGTAAACCAAACCTGTGACTGAGGCATGAGGGTCCAGGCCTAGGGACCCCCACGTGTGAAGGCTATTGGGAGCATGGGTTGACTGAATGTCTCCAACACTTGTCCACTTGGAAGTCCTGAGTCTTGCCTGCCTGCTGGCACCTGTTTCGGGTGGTCTGGGCCCCCACCAACACCCTGGGCAGTCATGGATTTTGGTTCCCAGAATCTAAGATTGTAATTGGTACCCAGCCCAGCTCTTGTCTTCTTGGCATTCCAGGCCCTGTGTCCTTCAGTTTCTGCATCCACCCACCAGTGACTGATGTTTCCTATCTCCTGAAGCAGCTCAAATGTTGAATAGCATAGTTTGAAGGTTTTTTCCTTGCACCTATATGTCACTTCTAGGCCCATAAACTCCTATTCATCCTTCAAAACCCAACTCATACTTCCTATCCCTGGATAGTCAGTCTTCCTGATTCCAGAAACTAAGTTGGTTCATGCCTCTAGATTCTAGCTCTAACTACTCTGTATTGTGATGGTCTACATGCCTTTCTCTCTCATGGGGGTATGACCACGTCAGACATATCTTCACAATCCCAGGTCCCAGCATATGGTAGATGATGTAGTAAAGACTTGAATGAGTCTGCTGCTGTGTAAATTTGATTTATCAAGTACAGAACCAGAAAGACTCTCAAAACCTCCAATTCAATCCTCCCATTTTACAGTTGAGCAAACTGAGCCTTCAAGAAAAAATGTAAATGGCTTGCCTAAGGTTACTCTTCAGGATGGAACCTGGCCATAGACATCCATCACCTGCCCCGCCCTGTCCCTGGTGCCACCCCTTCCTGCAGCAGACACACCTGCGTCATCTGGCCTGTCTTTCCAGGATATGTTGGGGGCGGGGGCAGGGGTTTTGGAAGGGCAGAGGTGTTGTGAAATTAGACAAACAATGGCCCTAGTGTTGTAACTCCAGGAAGGTTGGAAACGTCAGGTCAGGGTCACCCACAGGGAAGAGGGGGAAAGAGGCAGGAGGCCAGCTGGGAGGATTACTGATGGCTTCTGCCTCCAACATGATTTGGCTTATGGTGGACACGGATTGAGGGTCAGGGTTGGAGAGAGGTACCAGAAATAGAGGAGGGGAGGGAGAGCCACTGGAGCCTTATTTTCCAACAATGTTTAGTTGGTCAGACCACATGTTCTCCCATGGGGACAGGTCCTAGGACTGCCCAGAGGGCAAGTGGAGAGGGTCAGGCTGCCCAGGGATAGGGGTAGGGAGCTTGGTCTAGTCTGCCAAAGGCACTCTGCACAAAGGAGACAGATGAAGTAGGTCCAGACGGGTCAGAGGGAGGAGAATTAAATGTAACCAGAGGCCAGCTGTGTCCTTTCTATATGGCATGGGCTCCCTCTTGCCATTCCTCTTTCTGGAAAGCGTGAATGTGGGTTACCTGCACTTGCCTCACCTGGCTTGGGGGCTTTAGACACCTAGGTATAGGGGTCCTGGGGCAGCTCTCTGGTCACTGCCACCACAGAGAGATGCTAACTGGGCCCCTCAGGGGATAGGAAGTTATTTCCAAAGGCCCCTCACAGTCGCATTTCCTCTGACTTCCACAGATCATGGGCTCCTACCCATTTTATGGAAGAGAAAATTGAGACCTGGCGGTTTCAGGGACTTGCTTAAAAGTTACAGAGCCATTGAGAACCAGAGTGAGATCAGAATGCAGATCTAGTCCACTCAGCCCCTACGCCCTTCTCTCTGTCTCTGCCCAAAGTTACTCAAGTTTGAGGCAAACAGCCCAGGGACTCCTAGGCCCATGACTTTGAGAGGCCATGGACTGTGGATCCAGAGGACCACATAGGCTGGCTTGGTCCAAATCTCCCCTATAGCCATGTTGGGGTCCCACACCCACTCCCCACCTCCCCACAGCCCAAATTCTCTCAGCTAACCAGACCTGAGGTTTTGAGGCCACACAGACGTGGGTTCAACTCCTGGCTCCCTCACTTACCTGCTGTGTGACCTTGGGCAAATGATTTAACCTCCCTGAGTCCCAGTTTTCTCATCTGCTAAATGGGGATGATATTATTTATTTGGCAGGATTGCAAGTTAAAGGAGATGGCAGCTGTTATGAACAGAAGAAACAGAAGGGGTGGAACTCTCTGGGAGATGCCTGGGAAAGTGTTGGGAGTGGGTCTCTTGCAGCTCCTCTTACTGATACGTGATGCTCTCAGATGCCACCTGTGGGGCTGGGCTGGGCTGATCTTCAGGATGCTGTCAGGCCCAGGGTAGCCCTGCTGAGATTTGAGCCCAAGTCTTCAGTTCCCTGTTCCTCCTATTTTTACCCTCAGTAAGGAAGATGCAGGCCTGGCTTGTGGTGAATTGCCCCCAGACACCATTCTCATGGACATCTTACTATGCGCCAGGCCATCTGTGCATATACCTTATTGTGTGATCTTCACAAAACCCTGGGAGGTAGATCATATTTTTATTCCCATTTTACAGATGAGGAAACAGAGGGACAGGTAAAATGATGGTGCCCAAGGTCACTGAGTGAATAGGGGAACAAGGACTTAAAACTGAGACTGTGTGAGGCCCTGCATGAACCAGGGTCCAGGAGCCACTGGGGATCTGGGTTTTCTATAGCACTGGGCATGTCTTCCTGACCTGTCTTCCCTCTGCAAGACCAGAGGCTAAGAGCAAGGCCTTGAGTTCACAGGGTTACTTCAGAGGAGCCTAGGGGGCCAAATAGGGAGCTAGTGCTTTTCCTCTTGGAAGAAGACAGAACCTGGGGAACTGTCAGAGGACTCCCTGGGGGAGGCTGCTTTTTCCAGGGCTAGGAGACTGGTCTCACGCATGGTACCGTTTTGAGCTAATGCCCCATGTACATACAATACATATACTCTGCCCACTGCCGTCCAGCATGCTTGCATCCGAATCCTGTGCTTCCCACCTGCTCCCCTCTCGTCCTCTGCCCATTTACTACCCTCCTGCAGCCTTAGGGAGCTTTCTAAATTCCTCTAACCCCTTCTTTGTTTCCCATGTGCTCTTAGCATAAAATCTGAAGTTCTCACTGTCTCATGAGGCCTGGAAAATGATTCCATTCCATCCTATCACCCTGTCCCCACACTAAGTCTTCCTTGCTCCCTAGGCATTTTCATACCTCTGTGTGTTTGCATGTGTTTTCCACTCTGCCAGGATGACTTCCCTGCCTGGAGAACTCCTATTCATCCTTCAAGACCCTGTTCCAACAGCTCCTCCCCTCCCCTCCACTTTCCTTCCCTTCTCCTCCACCAGCCCGAAAAGAGTTTGTTGCAATTAACCTTTTTATGTGCATCCATCTTGTCCATCAGGCTGGGTTCTCCCTGGGGATAGGAAACTGGGTCTCATTTTCCTGTGATATCCCTAGCACTGGGCACAGAGCCTCAATAAATATTGACTGAACTGATGAGTACAGGTTTGTTGAATGAAAAAGCAATTTCCCTAGTAGTTTTAAACTGTGTCTGCAACTCTTTGTGGTGCTGGAAATGCTATTTGGACTTATTTGGGGGTCCTGGTTTGGAAATGCTACTTCTGGTCAGTGATTGGGGCTCCCTCAGCATGCCCAGCTTGAAAAGGGTGAAGGGAGACCCCAACTTCACTCAGACAACACTGTCCAGAGAGGTCCCAGTTGGGACCATGATGCTTGAGCCTAGGGCTGGGTTCAAGGTGAGTTGAGCATGCCCAGGAAGGAGCCCCTATCTCTAAAATCTCCCTTCTTGCTACATAGGGCCTGGCATCTCAATTATTATTAATGATTACTATTAATAATAGTAATTTCATTAGATTATTCAGTCAAGAAATATTTATTCAGTTCTCACTGAATGTGAGGCACTGTGCTGGGATCGCTAGTTAACGTGTGTGTATGTGTGTATATGTGTGTGCGTCTTTTCACTCTTGCTAGAGGGCTGACTCCCTGAAGGAAGAAGAGGATGGAAGAGGAAACAGAAGGTCATGGGAGGGGGGGATGAATCCAGGAATACCAGGAGAAGAAAGAGGGGAGCCTGTTGTTTACTGAGCATCTACTGTGTGCCAGGCTCTTAACACATGAGTTATCACTTCTCAGGACCAACCCAGGAGAGTCTGATGTTATCAGTCCTCAACCTAGAGGGGAGGAAATAAGCCCAGAGAGGGTGAGTGGCTGGCTTGAGGGTGCACAGCCATGTGGCACAGGATTGCAAATGTGGCATTGTCTTTCCCAAAGCCTGTGATCTCTCACTTGTGGTCCTGCTGAGGAGGCTCCCAGCAGGGAAAGAGGGTTCCGAGAGAGGACAGGGGCAGAAGGCTGATGATTGAGACTTGGAGGAGTGGGTAGCCAATAGCACTGGGACCACAACCAATAAGAGGTTAGGGAGGAGAGTGTGGCCACCCCAGCTGTGTGTCAGCCCAAGTGGCATGGATGCCACAGGGGCCACATTAGCTACCTCTACTAAGCCCTTTCCTGCATGCTAATGTGCACACTTAAGTACACACTTAAATACTCACAGTACACCCACCTCTGCCCCCAGTGGCCCTGCTATGTGGACAGCATCACCTCCAGTTCATGGATGAAGGAACTGAGGTTTGGAGAGTGGAGAAAACAGGCCCAGGGTTTCAAAGCCAGAGGGGGAATGAGCACATGGCTCTTTCCTGGAGTGCTTGCTCCCATGAGGATTCCAGGCGGCCAGGGTTCTCAGTGCGAGCACACTTCCTTCACACTCAAGCCCACTCCCTGGGACTGAAATCTGCCTCTCAGGCCCCCATTGTACCCCAGGGGCAAGGGAGCAGGCGGAGATGCAAAGAGCTTAGGAGCTGGAGACTGAAGGACTTTGCTCAAATCTCTGCTTCATCCTGATGGGTTGTGTGACTTTGGGCAAGACCCTCAACCTCTCTGGTCTCAGGCTTCTCATCTGTAAAATGGGCATGATGCCATACACTCCCTGCTTCTCCATTTGCTTATTTATTCCACAAATATCCATGGAGCACCTACTTCTCTGGTTCTGTGCTGGGGGCTGCGGGTATGGTGGTGAGCAGAAGAGCCCCTGGTATCTGTGTGAAATGATCACATCCATGAACGGACATTGACAGAGACTCTGAGGTGATAGGGCAGAGGCCATGAGCACACATGGCAGGAGGACAAGTGTCTGTCAAGAGCAGGAGGAATCACAGAGGGTTTTCTCGGGTGGGTGATGACTGAGCAGGAGTTGGAAGGCTGAGCAAGGGAAAAGAGAAGGGGTAGGGGCACAGATTTCTGTCCTTATCCTGGCAAGGGGGTTCCTGGAAAGGGTTTTAAGGATTAAACAGGATGAGCACAGCTCTCCAAGGAGGCCCTCCCGCCAGTGGGGACAGTCCAGGCTTGGGTGGCCCACTCTGCAGGCCCTTTGCACGGGAGACTCCCCAGAAGGCTGGGCCAGTTCTCTTACTACAAGCCCACCAGTGGGCAGCTAGACCAGGAGTCAGCTGAGGGGGGCCAACTGCTGTGGGCCAGGAGGGAGTCCGGACTCATTCCTGCAGCCTCCCTGACCTGCCAACACTCTAGACTGGTTTGTGATGACCAAACCCAACACAGACATGGAAGGACCTCTGCAAACTGTAAGTAGATTCTTAGACACAGGTGCTACTTTTTTCTAAGGAACACAGAGCATAGAGTAGGGACTCAGGGATTAAAGAGATGGAGGATTTGAGATGTAGGATTTAAGCTTTGCCACTTACTATTGGGTGGCCTTGTGTGTGTTGCTCAGCCAATTTGAACTTCAGTTTCTATATCTGTGGAAGGGGGATAATAATAGCTAAAGCTATGGGCGTGTTGGGAGGCATGAATGAGTAACATGTATGCACGTGGCACATAGTAGGTGCTCAGCAAAGTCTAGCCTGCTTCTCCATCTGTATTCTGCAAAGGTGACAATACTTTTAAGTCATAGAGGAGCTCATCTTTGATCTCAAACAAAATGAGAGAGAGTCTGAAGACATCACTGGTCCATTTCTTTGGCATTAATTGAGCACCTACTGCATGTCTGGTGGTGAGAGGACTGCCTAGTAAAAGCAAGGCTTGGGAGGCAGATACTTGATTGTGAAGAAGGAAAAGAGGGAGGGAGGATTTGGGGAACCCTATGGGGTAGTGAAGGGTGCCTCTCTCCTGAGGGGTGAGGTAGATTTCCTTTTCTGCTCCTTCCCCACGAGAGGTGTCCCAAGCCCCTGAGGACCTCCCGCAGGTGGTAACCATTTCCCCTGTGACTTGGTGGGACCTCTCAGCTGCCAGCTCCACAGAGGAACCTACCTATAAGCCCCTGCCTGAAAACCTAGCCCCAGTTTGAGACTATCCTGGCCAGGTGTATATGGCTGGGGCATGGGCTCTCGCACGGGCCTGGGCTCAAATCTGGGCTGTGCCACCTTGGAAAATCTCTCTCCATCTTTTTGAACCTTGTTTCTTCATCAATAACATGGGAATAATATCTACCTGAGTCCTCTCCTGAGAATTCACAGAGCTGTTGTCCATAAAACACTTGGCCTGTCATGTGTTACATGCACAGTGAATGATAGAAATTACCCATGAGCCCCTCCTCTCTTCTCTTGTGACAAACAGGACAAAAGGATCTTTGGGGGCTTGGTGTGGCAGCTGTCTTGCCAGTGGTGTTCTGGAGTTCTTCATATTGGCTTGGGAGAGCCAATCATGTGTATCAGTGATCTCATGCTGATTACGGTTTGTCAAGGCGAGAGCATTTACACCACAGAAATTGGAAAACACCACAAAGCAGGACATTCACCTCCCTGAGAACAAGCTTTATGAAACATTTACTCGCACACCAACGAGCCCCAGGCAGGCCCTCCACACGGGGAGTTCATTCTGTTTCAAGTTTCAGGTCCCCTTTCTAATCTGGTTTTCCTAAATCTGCTCCTTTCTGCCACTGGCTGTCCTTGCCTCAGCCCTGGGCCTCTGTTGACTCATCCCAGTGTTGATAAGCTGCTCTTATCTGCCACAGTGCTTGCCGATGTTCGCCACTCTGCCCAAAGGGCAGCATGGGGCAAGGTGACTCTGGTGTGGCATTGCCCTAGAAACTGTTGGCCAATAATGTCACTCCCTCTCCTTGGTTTTCCTTTCTTATTACTGAACCCTAAGCCCCTTCCGCAGCCCCCCTTTTCTCAGTCTACAGAACCCCAGATACCTTCTCATTCAATCTCTTATCCAGAAGTTTCCACACATCAACTAGCCACCCCTCTGACTTTTCCACATCTTAGCTCTTCTTCCCTCAGCCCCAAAGGCCTGTTAGCAGCTGGTGGACTAAAAACCATGGAGACAGGTGGCTCTGGAATGTGGGTCCTGGTTCTGCCCCATCTCCCCGTGTGGCATTGGGCAAATCACGCACGATGATGACAGCGATATCTACGGGGATCTCTCCCCCTGTTGGGCGCTGCGCCCTCAGCTGTCCTGGCTGATCTCATTCCTGGTTTCCTCACCTGCAAAGTGGGGACTTACAATGGTGTCTACTCTTAGAATTGCGCGGTGAGCCCCAGTGAGAGCTTTTGTGAAACTGGCTGGCTGACGGGTAAAGCACCAGGCGACTGCTGTCATTCTGCTTTGAAGGGCAACACTTGTTTAGATCTATAGTTTTCAGATGTGTGTGTGTGTTTTTTTAAAGAAAGCCACAGGCATGTTATTTATAGTCAGCTCCCATACAGGTTTTTATCATTCCTCGGCTGCTCTGCTAAAAATAACAAACGACAAAGGTCACGTCTGCTCCTACCTATCTGAGGAATCTACAAAGAATGAGGCTTTTGATTTACTGCCTCAGAGAAGTGAGAACTCCCCTGCCGAGACTCATTGAGGACCAGAGCCCCTGGAATTCCTCTTTGGGTCACCTGGGTCCACAAGGGGGAACTGAGGTAGGCTTTGAGTGGGGGGCAGACCGCAGCTCTTAGAGACCTGCGAATGTCTCTCTGTGCAGGCTTCCTGGCCTTGGCCACCCTTTCCCTTGGCCCGGGGAAGCAGGTGGTGGTGAGCACCTAGGGGACTCAAGGGTGGGAGTCCTAAGTCCCAGTCCCAGGGTGCCATGGGGATAGCCTCTCCATGTTCAAAATGAGAGGGGTGGAGATGATAGCCACTGAGAATTTTCTCTTTGATCCTAACCAAGCACACAGATGCTCCATTCTTATCTCCCTCCCCTCTGGCCTGCACCGCCATGAATTCATTTAATGAATACCCACTGGACTCTGATAATGACAGTGTCAGCTGTGCTGATCCTCAGGGCACCATTTGTGGAGTGCTGGGCTAGGGACGCCCTCAGGTGGAGTAAACTCATTGAATCCCTGCAGCTCCACAGGGGAAGGAAGCTTGTTGTCCCCATCTGATGGATAGTGGGGCTCGGAGGCCAAAGAGGTGAGGCTGCATGTGCTCTACCTCATACCAGGCAGTGACAGCTCTGGAATGTGGACTGGTGTCAGCTCCTGTGCCTATGGTTGGCCCCAGTAACTGAGCTGGGCCTCATGGGCAGGCACACAAATGGACCTAGTGCTTGCTTTCCCTGCGGCCCAGAGAGCAGTGACCGCAGGGGTGATGACCTCATGTGATGTGGGAGTGGCTGGGGAAGGACAGGAGCCTGGGGCAGCTCCTACAGGTTGCAGCGAGGAGCTCACTTTACTTGGCCTTGCCAATTGAAGGGATGTGGGGCATTCCAGGTAGCAGGCGCAGCAAGAGGGAAGATGGGTGGGGTTGGGGTGTGAGTCCCAGAAAGCTTAGAAGCTCACAGCAAGAAGGCTGGTAGTTAGCCTAGAGGTCAGCACACCTCAGAATCTAGCAGTGATATCTTGCCAGTCTATGAGTCTCAGCCTATAATGAGTACCTGTCTTGAAATAACTCCCTCTAAAAAAAAAAATATGGGGCTGGGTGGTGCCTGTGGCTCAAAGGAGTAGGGCACTGGCCCCATATATCAGAGGTGGCAGGTTCAAACCCAACCCTGGCCAAAAACTGCAAACAAAACAAAACAAAAACAAATACAGGGTGTCTATAAAGTTCACGTGCAATTTAAAATCACACACTATTTTAAACTGCACACAAACTTTACGGCCGCCCTTTATATGTATATCTCCACGTAGTATTATCTTAAGCATGCGTAGCCATGGCATCACGGAATTGCTGGCCAATCCTACTTTTCTCTGAACACATTAGAATAAGTGCCCAGTTACTAAACTGCCCCCAAACATCTGCCTTTGGGGATTGACCTCAACCTCAAGGTGGGCACTGGGCAGCTGACCTGGTCAGAGCTGCAGAAAGAGTTCCTGGAGGTTAGACAGTGCAGGAGCCACCTCTGGGGGTGGCCTCAGTCCCACAGCAAAGGTCTGGGGGTTCCATGTGCTCCTGAGCTGAGAGCGCCACCCTGGCCCGGCCAAGCCCCCTCTTCAGCCCCTGCTCTCCTGCTTCAGCTGAGCCCAGGGAGTGCTCACTCCTGATAGCACTTTTTCCCAGCCGAGGGCCGCTGCGGCCCGTTCTGACCTCAATGACTAACACACATTCCTGGCCTAGTTAGAAAGCCCCTCGCCTCTCGTATTTATAGCCACTCCCAATGCCACTTGCGCTTCTGAGGGCGGGCCAGCTCTTCTTTGGAACCTTCTTTCGCTATCCTTGCCCTGCACCGACAGGTGCTGCCTGACTCTCTTTGGGGCACAGGAGTGGAGCAGGCATTTTGTTGATCATGGGCAAGTGGCTTCCTCTCCCTGACTTCACGGACCATTGTACCTGCTGGGCTGGGCCCTGGTGAAGGCTGAGTAAGAGCCTCGTTCTGGAATCACGAGTAATGGCTAATGTTTGTGGAGTGCCGGTATGCATGAGGCCCTGTACTAGGAAGCACTTGGCACACAGGAGCTGATTTCACCCTGACAACAACCCTACAGGGGACGTACTGTTACCATCATAATCATTTAGCAGAGGAAGAAACTGAGGCACAGAAAGGTTAGGTAACTTGCCCAAGGTCACATAGCTAGCTGGGATTCAAAGTAGAGACCAAGGTCTGCAGCCTGGGCAATGTGCTGACCTTGGCACACTGGTGGTCGTTAGTCCTACCATGGATTTGCCCCCTTTTGGGTCTCTGTCATTAGTTATGGACATCACCTGTTTGCAATAAAGTGGCCTGGGGCAGGAGTGAATAATCAAGGTGCCACATGCAATGTCTGGCCTTTTCAAGAAGTTGCCAAGGGTGCAGCTAACCAGAGAAGGGAGCAAGAAGGGGATGAGAATCCCAGTTGGGACTGCGGTCAGGGAGCCCAGCGTCACAGAGTGGGCACAGAGGCCGAGGAAGGGGCAGGTTTGGCTCTGGTCTGGTAGTGAGAGTGCCGGGGCCCTAGGAGGTGGACCTTGTTCCCATGCTCCCCACCTCTGACTTCTCACCCTTGAATCTCAAAGGGGGAAAACATCCAATAAATTTTTTCACATAAAGGTTAAGGAACTTAAGCGACCAGGTCCCATGAATGTTTATAGTTCCAAAAGGTGATTTCAAGGGGGACAGAGAAGCAATACAGTTTGGGTGTTTACCCTGGGCATGGCACTGTACCAGGCTCTTGTAGTCACTTGTTCATTCAACAAACCTTGACTCAGCACTCACTCTGTGCTCCATGCCAGCATCCCTGGCTGCTTTATGTGTAGAGACTCCTGCTCAAGGGTCCTCACCTAGCAAGCGACAGGGCTTGGTTTGCTCACACCATATAACTGCTTGCGGTGGGTGCAGGGACAACCTGCTCTCCTCACGCGCCTTTCCCTAGCTGCACATTCGGCTGCAACCCGGCCTCCAGCCTGGTCTCACATGGTCACCTGAACATGGTGCCAATGCCCCTTCTTTCTGCTCTTCCTAAAATCAGCTTTAGGAGGTAAAACCCTATTCTCAAACTCAAATGAAACTGCAAGCCACGGTTTCAGGACCCTGGAATTGAAGAGAGGTGTTGGGCTGCCTGTCCTTAGCTAGCAAATTAATAGCCGGCCCTGATTTAATTAGCTTTTCCTTACAATGATTTAGGGAAGCCTGTAATTAGCTCAGGGGCCTGGAGGCAGAGGCCCAGGTGTCAGAGCCAGCGTGCTGGAGCGGGCAGCAGGGGAGTGGGGTGGGCCGGTTTTAAGATCAGACTCTCAGTCTTGCTAAATGTTGGAGGCTGGGAGAACCCCTCACTGTTTGTGGGAGGTGGGTGGAGAGCAATCCTGAGTAAATGCAGAGGAAGACATAGGGGCTGGAGGTGAAGAGAGTGGGCTTAGAGAATGCGCCTTCCCATTTCGATTTGTATGGGCCACCGGCACGGTATCGCCTACAGAACGGGGCACTGCAGATAAGGTCTCCAAGGCCATGCAGGTAACTATAGGGAGCCTCCTGCGGTGCCAGGGGGTAAAGCCAGACTTTCCCTGCTAATGACAGGGTGAACCTTGTTCCCAGTTCTGAGGAGGAGGCTCTCAGAAACAAGGTTTGCATTGCTTATAGGGTAAGTGGACATTTGCCAGACATTGGACAAGGTTTTGCCTGAGACCCTTGCTGGCTTCAGACTTCAGAGGCACACAAATCCAAAATGGGTAGATTGTCCTTCTGAGGACCCCATCCCCAACAGAGCCCACCTGAGTGGCTTTCCTGCCAAGGCCTGCACTTGCCCTCACACAAATCCTCACAGAGCCAATCCCCGCCCTTCAGGAATTTAGCCTTGATCTAGAGACATCAGAGAAGCACTCATGAACAATCAATAGAATAGGTCACAGGCCATGCTTCAGAATAAAACAGACTGGACCAGAAAGCCCTTCATTCATGAACTTTCAACCTGAGAACTATCACAGACACTAATAAACCCACAACTGGTGAATGGTGCCAGTGATAACAGACCAGGTTTTAATCCCTGAGGGCTGCTTGTTCTTTGATCCAGAGCTGATGCTCAACATGAGGTGTTTTAAGGACGTCGTTAACCCGTGTCCAGCCAATGGAGAGGCAGCGTGCAAACGGCCATCGGAAGGGAGCGGACCTTCACTCTGTAGAGATGTATATGCCCCAGGTGCTTGGCCTATGTCATCTGACATGTAAAGACAAATTGATGGTGACCTCCTTAGGGAGTTAGTCTGAGCGGGAGTAGAGGAGCCTGGGGTAGCTGTGGTCTATTCTGCTGCATTCAGAATGCCTACTGTGTGTCAAAGACCATGTAGAGTTCTCTCCAACACCTCTCCCTAACTCTCTCCCTGCTCAGGAGGCAATATTAGCCTTTACAGAAACGGAAACCGAGGGTAGTGGGGGAGGTAATTTGTCCAAGACTAGCCAGCCGGACAGCGTGGAGTTCTATGAGGTACCAGAGCCCCTGTTCCTTCACCCTTCACAGGGGTGGGACTGTGGGGCTGGGGATTGAAAGGCAACAAAGGTTAGTAGGTGGGCATGAGGCCGAAAGGGCATGTTAAATTCAGGTTTTGTGTTTTGTTTTGTTTTTGAGACAGGGTCTTGCTCTGTCACCCAGGCTACCATATAGTAGCATCGTCATAACTCACTGTTGGGCTCAAGACATCCTCCCTCCTGTCTCAGCCACCTAAGTAGTTGGGACTACAGGCATGTGCCACCATGCCTGGCTAACTTTTTATTTTATTATAGTTTTTGTAGAGATGGGGTCTTGCTATACCCAGGGTCGTCTCAAACCACTGGCTTTAAAAGATCCTCCTGCTTGACCACTCACTCCTTCTGTCTGGCCTAAACTCAGTTTTTTAAATGTACGCTGCATACCTACTATGGGCCAAACCACCAAGATGACAAGTATACAGTGTCTGCCCTCCAGCTGCCCCAGGTCCAGGACACGTGTGCTGTTGGGCCCTACTTGGTCAGTTTGCCTCTCCAGCGCCTGTGTACTGCTAAGTCCTACAAGATCAGTCTTCCCTTCTGGGCTTTGCCGGCTGACTCTTCTCCCCTAGGCCCCTTGTTTGGTTTCTATACTGCCTCCCACACCCTGCAAAGTCTGTAGCCGCAGCCCTGGACCTGGTCTCACCAGATGCTTGTGGACCCCATGCTTTGGTCCTTCTCAGCTACTGTGCTTAGCCCCTCATCTGAGCAACCCTCTGTGTGAGGTTCAGAGAGGTCAACTGGCTGGCTCAAGGTCACCCAGCTAGTACCAAGAGGAGCCAAGACTTCATTCAGATTGCACAGTCTGAGGCCTTCTCCAGAATTCTGTCTCCCTGCGGCTACCATACCCATCTCCCTTCTACCTCCTGGTCAGTCCCCTGGAAGTTACTTGCTTTGTGCACAGTCCCTGCAGAAGCCAGTGCTGCACTTGTTAGCTGGAGAGAGGAGATGCATTTTGGAAATCACCCAAGAAAAAGACACTTGAAATAACTTTTCTCCTCTGTAGCTTTTGCTGCCAAATGCACTGAGCCCCAGACAGGAGCGGGCTTCTGAAGGACTCACACCGACACTGTCCGTTTGGCTGGGACTTGAAGCTGACGGTGCACTTCCCAAGTCATTACCTCATAGAGCCTCACGGGAGCCCTGGGCGGGGTGTCCTGAGCCTCTGTTTACAGATGAGGATGCTGGAGGCTCAGAAAGGTAATGGGGCTTGCTGAAGGTCACCTTCACACCTGGGGGTGACCCTGGATACATCACTTTCCCTCCCAGGGCCTGAGGTTCTTCATTTGCAAAGATGATGATGCTGTTGGCTCCCCAGGGTTGCTCTGAGGGCCGAAGGAGAGAAGATGGGCGGGAGGATCTAGCAACTGTGGCCCCAGCACACAGTGGTGCTGCATAGCTGGTGGGTGCATTTGACTTTTCAGACAAAGTGAGGGTCAAAAACATGTGGAGAGTTAGGATAAAGAGAGGCCAAGAGTGAAAGACTCTGAAGCCGCAACGTGTGCAAACAGGCGGGCTGGCGGCCGCTGACAGTGATCACTGCTGGTTTTTAATCTTTGAATCCTCTGCATGTGTTGTCTCGCTGTGTGCTCATCACAAGCTGTGGAAAGTGTACAGAATCCCCATTTGCAGAAGAAGAAGTAGAAGTGCAGACAGGTTAAATTAAGTGGGAACCAAAGAGGCATCTCCCATTGAAAAAAGGGAGGGAAAAAAAGGACTCAAATGCAGAGTATGACAGGCCTATAAATTAACCCTCTCTTAAAAATACTCTTCCAATTCAGCTCTCCTGAACGTGCCTCCCTTCTTTTCTCAAGTACTCTAGCACTCACTTCTGCCCGTTCCTCCCGGCAGATGGGAGGATACAGGAACTGCTCGGAATTGTGGCTGCCAGCCTACGGGGCGGAGCCAGGAGTGAAGCTGGGGCTCTGTAGGTTGCATATCTTTGCTATGGCTTTGGCAGTGGTGGGGACTTTTGCTTTCAAGTCAGACACACCCCTGACGTACAGAGCAAATGGTGGCTGGCAGATTATCACCTTTCACATATGACATTAGAAAAACCCTGGTCCACGGGGAAAATTCCCACTCAATTTCCCTTCCTCCACTGGATTGATTACCTGGGGATCCCCTATGTGGCTTGTAGCCGGGGTGAGGGGAACAAGGAGACTTTACATTGGTGCCGCTAACCAGTTAAATACAAGGGACTCCCAGCATTTCCCTCGGGGCCTCAGTTTCCTCTTCTCTAAAATGCAGGAAAAAATAAAAGGGAACCGGCAGGACTAGAGTGGAGTAGAAACTGCAAACCAGCCTCTTGTGAAAGCAGCCTGCTTAAAATAAATTTGTTTGTTTTGATCAGAGCTTAAAATAAAATTGAATTAAATGCCAATGTTTAAAGATTGGGGGATTGTGCGTAAGAATCCAGATTTCCGTCTTCTTTTAAAATACCATAAGCACTGCCCATCTGGAGTTGGGTGAGGGCCTAGCGACTCGTATCTGGTCATCAGTTCACCTTCCTCCGCATATGGCTTAAGGAAGTGGACAGTAAATGCTCAATGAATGGTAACAATTATTACTATTATTGCTCATGTAATATTTATATTATTAGAACACGCGCATGAGTCTTCCTTCTCCTTAAAGCAAACCCCATCCTCTCCCTCCCCTGCCTCCTCTTGTATCTCTGTTTCTGCCAGGGAAGGCCACGAGGTGGAAGAGACAGAGAGGATGGGTAGAAATGATGCAGACTGGTTATCAGAACCAAAAGACCCCTGAGCATGACCCCCAAGGCCCGAGGAAGCTTTGGTGGAAGTTGGGGGTTGCAATCTTTCCCTACTTAAGGAGTCCCTGTGATGCAAGAAGCTATGCAGTTCCCAGACGTCCCCCTTCAAGGCTGTATCCTGCCCCTGCTCCATGACTCTCCCAGGCCAAGATCCCTGGATACAGTGGAGGAGAGGGAGGGCTTTTCAAAAGGGTGCTATGAAAATCATGGGGACAAGGTAACGCCCACCCAGGCTCTCTGCCGGCCTACCCTCTGGGGGAGATGCCAGCTTCCTGCTCCAGACCCGTGTCCAGAGCCAGTGAGGTCAGTGGGAGACAGGGTCCCAGACGCCTTAGGGTGACTGCTTGCAAGGAGGGAACCAAGCTCTAAGGCAGGATGGACAGTTGTCTATGATGGAGAGAAAAGACTCATGAGGGCCAGTGTGATAGTAAGGAGGGAGAGAGAAGGGGGCCTGAGGCTTGGGAGGCCAGGACTGGGTCTTGTCTTGCCCTCTAATTCACTGTGTGACCTCTGCTGAGTCCCCCCAACTTTATCTTTCTTAATAATAATAATAGTAGCAAATAGTAACAATGGTGATGAAGATGATGGTGGTGATAGTGACAGTGGCTCTCAATAAAAGAAGAAGGTACAAGCTAAGCCCTTTACGTATATGGCATAATTTCATCCTTAAAGCACCCTACAAGGTAAGTCCTATTGTTACCTCCATTTCATGCATTTAAACAACGGGGTTGTGGTGGTTGCGAGCTTGTCTAAGCTTTCCCAGCTGAGTGCAGACTCCAGATTCAAACCCTGCTCTGACTCAGAGTCCGACACTGTGACCTAGGTTGTGTTATCTGTATTTGCACCGGGGAAATGGGCAGGTAGTCTCAAGACTTTTTAAATTTTCTTTCTAGTGCTGCCCTTGCTGCCTCTGAAGATGGGTCCCATATTCAGGGAGGAACAGGGGCAGCGAGAGGCTTGGATCTGACACCTCGCAGGTCCTTGCCTGTGGGGCTACACTTATTATCTTGACTGATCTTCACAACAGCTTATGAAATAGGTGCTGATACCACCACTTCTACTTTACGAGGAGGGAAACTAAGGCCCAGAGAGGGGGAGGTAAATGTCTAAAGTGGCACATAGGCGGCAGATTTGAACCTGGGCCCTCTGGCTCTACAGGCTGTGACTTTGGAAGGGAGAGCTCCTATGGAGCTGCGTGAGGCCAGAAATGGCCCTTCCGTGAGGCTCCTTGGCAGTAACCAAAGGGCTTGTCCGGACCAGGTCTTGCTCTCCACCCTCCCTCCCAGCCAAAGACCCAAAGCCTTGCAGGTCCCTCCCCTAATACTGTGTTTCCATATTAGCACCCCCCACCCCCTTATTGGACTAGAGGCCCAGGCTCCTGAGGGGACCACCCGGTCCAGGGCCATGGGCAGTGCCCAGTGAACCCAGGTTCCCCTACCTTGGCCAGAGATGGTAGCGAATCCCCCGGTGTCCCTGGTGTGTCCCAGGCCACAGACATACACCCCCACTCTGACCTCTCGGCTTCCGCACTGATAGCCACTGCAAAAGTATGCAGCCTACAGCTACACCTGGTGAGCCAGCCTCAGCTCAGCTGCCAGCACGGCTGCCTCCCTTTGTGGGCTGGGGCTCAGCAAGGGGGGAGGCAGGTGGGGAGGGGCAGGGGAGCAGGGCTGGCCACCAGGGCCTGGGGGCTGGCCACTACACTGCTGGGATCGGCAAAACAGTGGTCTCTGCCAAGAGCAGTGTGGGTGGCGGGCATTTCTCTGGGCCCCTGGCTTCCTCCTGGGCCACTGCTCACATGAGCATGAGGCTCCTGATTCTATCAGCAAGACACTGGCTTCAGCCTGGTTACCTGGAAGTTCTTTTGTTCTGAGGACTTTCTGTACAACTGGCTGGTGTTGGGTGGCCCTGGGAATGTGGGGAAAGGTTAGCCACAATGCACACATCTGGCCCAGCCCGAGAAGGAGGAGGCTTCTGATGAAACGAGTCACGTGGGGGGTGAAAGGTTTGGGAGAGACCAGGCCAGGAGAGGGTGGAGGGAGCCTGGGCCAAATGACCTGAAATCTTGCCTCCTCCAGGAAGCCTCTCTAGACTAAAGGGAAAAAAGAAAACAGTGTCCCCCACCCATTTCATCTCTTGGCCCTGTGACACCCCTTGCTTGCTCTCTTCTGAAGTGCTACATCACGTTCTCCCCATTCAAAGAGACCAGGAGCAAAACATTTATTGTTTTCTGCTGAGCAACCTGTCCCCTCTCCTACATGCCCTGGGCAGGAGTGCGTTCCACATGAGCGAGTTCCCCAGTTACTGTAATCTTCCCCTTTGTTTGCTGACGTGTGTTTCATTTTAAACACTCCAGGTGTAAGGAGCTCACTCCTGACTTATTTTTTCACTCTTATGTGAATTGACATTTTGCTAATCACAACAACTCCTATTTGACAAAAAGCAGAGTATCTATGCTGCAAACACAGTATTTAGTCAACCTAGTGACTTCCATGGCTTCCCAGCCTTTTGTAAAGTATGGTTTAAGCCACGTGAATGTTTTGCTGTTAAACAAAGCCAGTCCAGAGACCACCAGCTCTGGCACTTCCTGTGAGGGGATTCCCGGCATGTGGGGGGCAGTGGGAGGTCTTTGGAGGGAGGGACTGTTTACGGCCATAGCCCCCTTGCTAAGGACATCAGATGCAGAATGATTGAACCGTACCCTTCATGTTTTCATAACTGTACTGTCTCTGCTCTTGACTACACTACAAACTCTCCACGACTGAAGTGTGTGTTGGCTTCTAGCAGCAAACTGCCTACCCTGTGATCTCATGATTTAATCCACCTGGTGGCTTCCTCCCACTTCCTAAACTCACCAAGTGCTGAGCGCCTGTTGTGTGTCAGGGACCAGAGATAAGGAGGTAGAGAGACTTCGATTCTGTGCTCAAGGAGGGAGAGAGGATTATGTGCGCTCAGAGGGGTTAAGTAACTTCCTCTGGGTCACACAGCCAGGAAGACGTGGCACATGGATTCAAAGTCAGGCCTATTTGAGTCTAAAGCCCAAGTTCTTCCTGTGGCCCCACTCCTCCTGGGGAGTTTGTGGTCTGGTAGAAGAGATGTAACTATTCAAAGAAAGGGCAAAATGACACATCCCCTAGCAGCAGCCCCTCCAAAGAGCTATAGGGATGTGGAGGATAGAGGGATGCATTTTCATGGGGTGTAAGTGACACTGGGGATGGTTCCAGGGAAGGGGGGAGGGGAACCTGAGCAGTTTCTCCCATTCTTTAGCCTAAGCAATTAGATAATTCATGTTGTTAGAACTGTGTCTAGACTAAGAGTCACAATGTCCGGAGTGGGGCATGCTGGGGTTATTTATGCACGAAATGCCCAAGTGTGAAGCATGACTGTGAGCCTTCTCTGCTCCTTGCCACACATTAGGTAGTGAGGGCCCTGTTCCTGAAGTTAAGCAGAAAGAAATGACAGCATTACCAGCCGAGGAGAGGGGACAAGCTTATAGTACTGGGTGGGGGCTGTGAGTTTTTCAGTTCTTTTGAACAATAAGATCCTGCACGTCTTCTTATTCTCAGGCTAGAGGAGGGAGGGCAGGCCCCTTCTTAGTTTTCCTTCAGAGGGAAGCCTTAAGGGCCCAGCAGCCTGGAACCACAGGGGGTTCAGATTCGGCACCTGGCTCTGAGCATTTACCTACCAGGAACTTGTTGGTGATTTCCTCATCAGCCCCATGGCAGCCCCTGAGGCTGCAGAAGAGGAAACTGAGGCACAGAGACACTTCCCCCCTTGAGAGGCTGATGATCTGTTCTCTCTAAGCCCAAGCACCGTGGCCCTGGCGCTGCAACACCCCTTTGAAGACAGATGCACACAAGGCCTGGCTGTGGAAGGGGATGGGCTGTGGTCTCCGAGTGCCTTTGGTCCTCACAACCACCTGTGACACAGTAGATGGTCCCTTTGCAGATGAGCCAGCCCAAGGCCAGAGAGGGGAGGTCACTTGCCCAGGGTCACCCAGCACAGCCAGATTTGAACTGAAAACTTCATGCCCTCTGCACTGTGCCATGAGCCCACTCCACTTCCTGTGTGTTTTCTTGTGTCAGCCTCATCTTGGCACAGATTTCCCCAGAGACAGGAGAAAGGTGTCAACGGCACCCTGTCCAGGCTGTAGCCCATCCTTGGCCTTGTTGCCCAGTGTCCACTAGCCTGCCCTTGATGCGCCGTGGTTTCAGTTAGGTGCTTCTGCAACCGCAGCTCCTCCTTGGAAAATATAAACATCCCTGGGACATTTGTCTCGCCCCACTGCCTCCCAGTAAGACGTTCTGCCCTCTGGACTTCAGGCTGGGCAGTTGATCCAGCAACACACTCAGCTGCACAGGTGCTGATTGGGAGCCAACGGGGAGGCGTGGCCCATGCAAGCCACCTGCGGGGGCCTAGGAGTCCCTGGTGAGACACTCTCACCTCTGACAGCTGAATGGGGCTGGCAGCATCTGAGGGCAGCCTCAGTGCCCAGCTCTATATCCCTGGGAAGGTCTGAGCCCATGACATAGGCAGAGTGAGGAGTGGGAAGAGAGCAGATGTGGATTTATGGCAGCCAGTGAGGCCCATGCTCAGACCTCTCTGTGTGGCCGGCCACTAGGTCAGAGGCTATGGGCACCTACCTTATCATGAGCACCCAGAGAGGGGAGGTCACTTGCCCAGGGTCACCCAGCACAGCCAGATTTGAACTGAAAATCAGGGGGACTGGGAAACAGAGCAGGACTGAGTTCTAGGCAGAGCAGCTCCACTTCAGCATTTGTGAGTGTGGGTGGCTCCTTCTGCCCAGCCAGACATGGGACCCTTGGGGACTGTGCCAGGCTGAACTGGCCTGAACCCACCTGGTCCAACTCCCTCATTTGCAGGGGAGGAAACTGAGGCCCAGAGTGAGAAGAAGAAAAGTGCCTACTGGGAGCCGCTGCACACAGGCCCTGTACAGACATCCCTCATCTATGAGGTAGGAACCACCCCTACTTTGCACATGGAGAAACTGAGGCTGGGGGAGGGGCAAGATTCACCTAGGACACAGAACTCTAACTGAGACAGCAGTGTCAGCATTCGAACCCAGCAAGTAGGTGGCCTGTCTGGTGTGCTCTGACTGGTTCACAGAGCTTTGTCCTTGGTGGTCACTGCAGCATCCCTGAGCCCTACAGCCGGCATCAGAGTGGGAGGCAGGCTGGTTAGCTCTCAGTTCAAGCAATGCAGGACCCTCTCCTATTTGGGAGGGGAGCTCATTTCATTTTCCCAGATCCCCGAGATGGCTGGGGAGAAGTATGGAGAGATAGCAAGGAGAGGAGTCTATACCAACCCTTCACTTCTCTGGGGATCCTAGCCAAGTAGGGGTGACAGGCTTGGGTTTCTCAGCACTTAGCACCTTGTGGGAAGGTCCAAGGTAGGCAGAGACTGAGAAGCGATCTTGTCCCAGAATTAAGGTTGAGTGAGTGATTGGAGGGAGTGGGGGCTCCCCAGTGGTTATCTGAGCCCTGAGGAAAGGCTTTTCCCTTTTAGGGAAACAAAGACAGGAAGTGGCCCAGCACCCACCTGTCCAGTAACAGGCAGGTGTACCCCTACCTGGGTTGTGATGTCCTGTCTGTGACAGTGTAAAAGACTAATGATACCCTGGCTTCCCGTGGTCCCAGAGTCCAGCACAGAGTTGTGCTGAGAAAGAGCTTGGGCCCAAACCCACGGGCTCTTTCTAGAAGATAATGACCAGGAGTTTCAGACTGGAGTTTGTTCTGGCCAAGAGATAATGGGTATCTCCTGGAAGCTAAGACATCAGAGATTTCACGGAGGATATTGACCTTTTGGAAAACGATGTAAAATCGAGTTTATTTGGGACACTAAGTGTCATGAATGAGCTGGTAGCCCATTCAGATCAGCTTCAAATAAAGTATAATGGAGCCATGGGTTGAACTGTGCCCTCCCAGAAAGATATGCTGAAGTCCTAAGGCCTAGTATCACAGGATGTGACTATATTTGGAAATAGAGTAGGACCTCTGTAAGCTGACCACCTGAGGGACTGTAACAAACCAGTTAACAGACTGAGGTGGTCAACCTAAGGAACTAGGCCTACTGTCCTGATATATACATGCAGTGAGTGTCTGGTCTATGAAAATTAGGTCAACTTGGGGAGGTGGTCAGTGTAGGGAGGTGGTCAACTATGGAGGTCGCGAGAGTGGGCCGTGACCCAAAATGACTTAGTGTCCTTATGCAAAGGGGACATTTGGACACAGTCACCACAGGGAAGATGTGATGGCAGGGGATTGCAGTGAGGCATCCATATGCCAGAGCTGGCCAGCAAGCGGTCAGAAGGGAGGAGAGGAGAGAAGTGCTCTGACACTTGGCCTTGGACTTCTACTCCCTGCACTGTGGGGCTACACGTTTCTGTTAGTTTAAGCTGCTTAATTCTGGTCCTGGGTCAGAGCGGCCCTAGCAAACTAAAGCAGGGACCAAACTCTCTTTTCCCAGCACTTCTGTGGTTGAGAAAGACTGACAGGGTCTCAGCAGAAAGGAGCCTGGGGGCCTCCCAATCTAAGGGGGTTGTTCCCTCTGGGGACCACCAGGAGAACAAGGTCCACTGAGCAGCTGTTGGTAATCCAGGCCCTGAGCTGGGCACATCGTATTTCCTCCTCCATTTAATCCTTCCAACATCCTCAAAAGGGAGGGCTTATTACTCCCATTTTAAAGAATATAAAACTGAGGTGAGAGCACACTTGAAGAACAGGGGCAGGACCGCACAGCTGGGGCCTGTTCCCACTGCATCCTGCACCTCCTTAAGTTGAGATGGGCGGAATAGCTTCCCAGCACTGACAATGGGTTGCCCGAGCTTTGGGGTGCATTGATGCCACCTCTTTGCTCCATGCCCCAGAGTCAGACTCTGGTGGGGGGGGGGCTCATGGTGTCCCTTGGTTTTTATCAGGCAGGAAAACAGGATTGCAGGGAAAAGTTCAAACTCTCAATAAGGACAAACTCTTGAGGAATCTTTAAGTACTTTAAAGACCTCCTACTGCCAATGTATCCCTTTTACAAAGTGCTTTCTCCTGTGCCCCCAGGCCCTGGCAAGGCACTGAGAGGGAAATTCCTTAGCGTGGTTTAAGGAAGGATGGGGCAGTACTTTGAAGAGTGGTGTGAGTTACTACTGACTTGGTGCTCTACTTAAGAGGGGTTTCCACTGAGGGGGTTTGGGGTGGTTGTTCTGGCACTGAATTGGAGTAACACATTTTTCATGAACGTTTTCTGACTCAACATCTCTCAGTTTAGGGGAGGGGAGAAGGGCGGATGGGTGGAGGGAGGGTGATTGGAAAGATCACCTCTATGGTCTGTCTCATAAGGGTGTAAGTGAATCTTTCTAAAACTAGAGTATAAATGTCTTAACACAATAACTAAGTAAATGATATAAAGTCTATGTTAACCAGTGTGATGGAAATATTTCAAATTATATATGAAAACACTACATTGTACCCCATGTTTGCATTAATGTACACAGCTATCGTTTAATAAAAAAAAAATACTGCCATTACTTGAGTCTTTATTACTTTAAATATTTGGGGTTTGATTTCAATCATGTTTTAACATTGTGTACAGATTAATATTTGTTCACATAGCTAATCTTTTTTAAAAAAGTCTTTGTAGGCTTGGCTGCCATAGCTCAGTGGTTAGGGTTCTGGCCACATACACCGAGGCTGGCGGGTTCCAACCTGGCCCAGGCCTGCCAAACGATAATGCCAAGTACAACAAAAACATAGCTGGCCATTGTGGTGGGTGCCTGTAGTCCCAGCTACCTGGGAGGCTGAGGTAAGAGAATCGCTGAAGCCCAAGAATTTGAAGTTGGTGTGAGCTATGATGCCACGGCACTCTATCAAGGGCAACAAAGTGAGACTCTGTTTCCAAAAAAAAAAAAATACCTTTGTATGTTTTGGACATCTGAAAAAGATAGCCAGCTTCTACCATGCAAATACATGTTTACTAAGGTATAATTCTCGATCAACACTTGGAAAGGAGCAATATTAATAATAGTTTTATAAAAAGTGGGCTCTGGAGTCAGATTTATTTGACAAGGCCTTAAACCTTTATAAGCTTTCCCGTTCCTGGACTGTCAAATGAGAATAATAATAATGCCTATTTGACAGTTTTCTGAAGATCCAGTTTGTTCACATAGGTGCTTAGTAGTGTATAATGCTTGGTACATCACTAAATTATTCATATTATTTTTATTTTGGGAGGAGGTAACTGGAACTCTCTCAACTAAAGAGGGGTGTATTTAAGGCCTACCTGTTAATAAGGGAAAAAGCTCGAAAGAAAAATTGAGGCTATAATAGAGAAGCAAAGAAGGTTTCTCTCTGAAGGGCATGTCAGGGAATGAGGGCAACAATGGCAATTTGGGAGACTTTAAGAAGTGTTTGGGCTAGGCGCCATCCCTCAGTGGTTAGGGTGTTTGCCACATACACCAGGGCTGGCAGGTTCGAACTGGGACTATAGATGCCACAATGCCGGGCATCTATAGTCCCAGCTACTTGGGAGGCTGAGCCAAGAGAATATCTTCAGCCCAAGAGTTGGAGGTTGCTGTGAGCTGTGATGCTATGGCACTCTACCAAGGGTGACATAGTGAAACTCTGTCTCAAAAAAAAAAAAAGTGTTTGGAAGTTCAGTGGGGAAGTAAGTTTTTAAGACCAGATGATTAAGGTGAGATAAATGCCAAAAACCCAGAAAATTGGCTTTTCCTTCTGTAGTCTTCTATTTTTAAGAGGGTTTCCTTCTTTAGGAAAAAATTTAATGTATCATATTAACCACCAGGTGGCATTCTGTGAACTTTGTAAGTAATGTATAAAAGCTTCACTATTTATTATTGTGTCTCAGATGTGTAGGCAAAAGTATAAGAAAATGTCATTTGTGGAAGGTGATACTCAGTGTTTCTTAGGTAGTATTCACTGGAATGTTAATATATTATTTAGTTTTAGTGAATCGAGTATAAAAATTTCTTGAAAAAGAGATGTACTATAGGCTTGTGGCCCGTAGCACTGTGGTTACAGCGCCAGCCACATACACTGAAGGAACAGGGTTGGAACCTGGTTGGGCCAGCTAAACAAAACTGACAACTGCAACAAAAAACCCCAGGCATTGTGGTGGATGCCTGTAGTTCCAGCTACCTGGGAGGGTGAGGGGAGAGAATTGCTTCAGCCCAAGAATTTCAGGTTGCTATGAGCTTGACATTACCACACTATACCCAGGGTGACATAGTAAGTCTCTGTTTAAAAAATTAAAAAAAAAAGGGTGGCACCTGTGGCTCAGTGGGTATGAACCCGACCCCATATACCGAGAGTGGAGCATTCAAACCTGGCCACAGCCAAACTGCAAAACAGAAATATAGCCAGGCATTGTGGTGGGCGCCTGTAGTCCCAGGTACTCGGGAGGCTGAAGCAAGAGAATCACCTAAGCCCAGGAATTGGAAGTTGCTGTGAGCTGTGAGGCCATGACACTATACCGAGGACGATCAAGTGAGACTCTATCTCAAAAAAAATAATAGTAAAACATAAAATAAAATAGAAAAAGATTTACAGTAAAGGGAAGTATAAAAAATTAGGTGATTTCTTTGGTAAATCTTCAGAATATAAGTTACTTAAGAGTGTGATAATGGCCACATTGCTCATTTTTCTTCATTCTTTATGTATTTGTTATATTCT
>CAUYQV010037783.1:0-53111 GCA_963574575.1 Galagoides demidoff
TTTTTTTTTAGACAGAGCCTCAAGCTATCCCCCTGGGTAGAGTGCCATGGCATCACAGCTCATAGCAACCTCCAACTCCTGGGCTCAAGTGAGTCTCCTGCCTCCGCCTCCCAAGTAGCTGGGACCACAGGCGCCCGCCACAATGTCCAGCCATTTTTTGGTTGCAGCCATTGCTGTTTGGCGGGCCGGGGCTGGGGATTCAAACCCGCCACCTTAGGTGTACGTGGCTGGCACCTTAGCCGCTTGAGCCACAGGCGCTGAGCCGGACACTGTGTTTAGAAGTGTGCTTGAATATTCTTCCTCAGAACACATTAGGAAATGAGCTAAACCAGTCCTCAGTATATTCAGAAGATGGTGAGGGATAGGAAATCTCATCAGTGGAAAAATGACGGAAGAAATGGACTTCTATCCTGAGTTGCTTCAAAGGGAAGAACTAGGATCAATGAGTATAGTTAAAGGAATCAGAATCTGACTTACTTTAAGGAAGACATTTCCAGTGATGAGAACAATTTGAAAACTTACTGGAGTCTTTCATTAGGATTTGAGTGTCCCTTCTCTAGAAAGGCTCAATCAGAACACGTTACAGCAAGAAACAGCCTGGAACACTCAAAGTGTCATCAGCTCACACTATGATTATTTCTCTGAAAAAGGCTCTAAAAATAAAGTCCACTCTCTGCCCCAAGATTCTTTTCTTTCTTGGGTTTCACTCTGTTGCCCAGGCTGGTCCTGAATTTCTGGCATCAGGCAATTCTACCCCCTGGTCCCCATCTCCCAAAGTGAGCTACTGTGCCTGACCTAAAGTTTCTTACTCTATAACTCATCTTTCAGGTCAAGGTATCTGGAATTACAATAGTTTAGCAATGAAGCAACTGTCTATCTCTTATAAATTTTATTTACTCCTTCAACCCACGAGATGTCTGGACAATTTTGCATTAAACACTCCAAGTTCAAAGATACGGTCAGCCTACTTGCCACTTTTGTGCTAGGATCAATTTTTTTGAGGTTAATGGACTTAGAGACAGGGAATCACTTATCAGAAGTTATTAAGCAATTAAAAGGCTTTAGTTAATCACGTTTGAAATTTATTTACTAGATAATCTTTTCAGCAACTGTTTAGCTACATTCAGAAAGAAAGACTGTCCTGAACATCCACATTTACAACTCAGTCCTGCCTCAAGAACTCCTGTTATCCAGTTTTAAGAAAATCCAACAGGAATATCTTCATATTATTATCTACAGGTCAGTATCCTAACTCACCATGTCCCACAAACTTGGCTTGCCCGTGTACTTTCCTTATTTTAGTTAATGTCACCACTTTTCTTTCAGATTTCTAGGCTCAAATTCTGAAATTCCATGTAACCAGTTATCAAAATGACAATAAGCAACAATTGATAAGACATTTGACCCTTTCTTCCCACCCCACAATCTCTGAATAGTGGAGCAGGCCTTGACTATCAAGTTCTATATCATGTGCCCTGTACTGGCCCCGACCCCAGCCTGCCACTGACCTCAGTGGTTTAGCTAGATGTGATCCGCCCTGCCAGGGACCTTAGGAGAGAAGACCTGAGTCAATTAGCTGTTGCTTGAAGGGATTTTAGAATGAGAAGGCTGAGAGACTATTGTCAGTGAGCCAGAGACGTTGAAGCTGAGGGTTCACAGGTTGGAGTTAGGGCTGTAGAGTTCTGGGCAAATAAAACTACATATGAGTTGAAGTTGTGAGCTGGAAAATTCTGAGTAGGTATAGGAAGATGGTCAAGGGGGCACGGAGAGGGAGAGGATGTGCAGGGGCATGTGGAGGCAAGCAGAGAGGCATCTTCTCAGAGCATGTGGGGCATGGCGCGGTTGGCTTCCAATGGCAATTCCTACGAGGCCCTTCTGTTATCCTCGCAAAAGTTATCACTCTTCCTGTATCCTTTATTGCTCTTATCGATTTAATAGTGATAGTATCACTATTATCACTCTTCCTGTATCCTCATGAAAGTTCCTTATACCTTAAAATACTGCCACCCACTTTTGTTTTAGCTCCCATAATGGATCCCTCCTCCTCCAGTCCAGAGTCCAAGTTAAAGCAAGATATTTCACAGCCCTCTTTAGCATTCCCTTCCTGTGGCCATCACTTTCGTTTAAGCTATCATGGCCTTTCATCTCCTCATCAAAATTATTGTAATAAGGTCAACATTGTTCTCCTACAGACCACAAACCTCCATGCGGCCAGGTTCCTGCTTCCCACAAGCCACTTAATCTTCACAAATCCCACTTCCAGTCACAGCAGTCCCTTACTCAGAAGCTTTCCTTAACTCCCTATTGTCTAGCAAATGGTTCACAAGATGTTGTCATTCAAAACTGCCCCTACAGTTTTGTCTTCTGCTACTTCCGAACACACAGAAGTGTGCAGGTACGTGAGTACTCTCTCTCTCATCTGTCTGTGGTGTCTGGACAACTGTCAAAGTACAGTGCTGTGAGTCCGGCCCACCCTCTGCTGTACAGGTGCTCAGAGCCCTCTATAACCAACAGCATACAGACGCCTCTCAGATCATTCTTTGTATTACAAGAATACGCCCATACACTTCATTTATTTCAAGTAGCATACAAGTATTCACAAATCTTTGTGTAGCTCACAACTCTTAAAGAGAAGCAGCCAAAATTTTTAAGTAATACATGATTATAAACATAATAAAAGTTTATTCAAGTAAGTGATTCAAAAGTTTAAATACTGTCTGTCTCTCGAAATCATATTTATCTGCAAAACTCACCCTAAAATTCACCTTTTCCTTGAAACTTTTTTTGTCCACTTAATCTCCATGTTTATTCCTCTCCTATAAAATTAATTTTATTCTTCTTTACCTTAATGCTTATTTTCACAATTATCCTTGCCTAGATTATAACCCCTTTGAAGGCAGGCCTTGTGTCTTACTAATATCGATGGCCTCTGTAGTAACCCAGATGGTTCTCTGTTCATAATAGTAGTTTGATCAATAATTTATGATTTAAATTTTTAAAACTCACATTGATTACATAGATATAAGTCTGGGTGGCATTTTGCTAGTTGACAAAATTGATGTATCTATCAATATAACTGCAGGAATTAAAATCTACTTAAATAGAATGTGTATGCGATCTAATGTCAGGTGTAGCACAGAGCTCTCTGTTTACTGCACGTCTGATGAGCAATGTGCCGACATCATAACAAGGCTTAAGGGAGGCAAATCTCACATATGTGTGTGAGCACCTAGTCATCACACTTACAAATAATCTTCTAAGAATCATCTTCTAAGTGTGGCCAAGAGTTCAAATGGGACTGAAAAAGATTATTTGGCTCATCAGTGCCAAACAATTTTACTTACATGTTAAAAACCGTGTGCAACTGTTAGTAAATATCAGTAGATTCCAAAGAATATGATCGGATCAACAGATACATTCCAGATCCAGCCTCAACATGTTGCAAAAACTGCCCTCTTTCACTGATTCCAGAAAATTTTCACTCTGTATGCCAATAGACCCCTTTCTTTTATGCCTAACAAGCAGAAAAATGACTTCTTTAGCCACTGAGATACCTGCAAATTTGCACCATTTAAGAAAGATTTATCACTTGGCAGCTCTTTACAAAGCATTGGGTTAAATCCTTTGCATTATATAACACAAATCATTTAAGACATTCCCTATAGGCTAAACCTGGCATCCTCAAACTACAGCCCGCGGGCCACATGCGGCTGCCCAGGACATTTATCTGGCCCACTGGGTGTTTTTGCCGCAGCTGCCTGTCCTGCTTAGCAGCGGACTCGTCTGGGGGCAGCAGTCAGGCCCTCCAACAGTCTGAGGGACAGTGAACTGGCCCCCTGTTTAAAAAGTTTGAGGACCCCTGTTAAACAAACGTGGAATCTAATTGGGCAAACAAAATACGGATACCCAAAAAAGACTGCAATATAGCATAGCCCTATTGTTCTAGTTATCTACTGTGTTACTGTGTAATAAACCACCCATGATATAAATAAACCAAAGGCGTTCCTTGTATATTGGCTCCCCTGTTGTATACTGCTTCACTGTGAACTAGCCCACTGCCACTAAACTCAAACTTTCTCAACACATCCAATTTTTGTAAATTATAGCACAAATAAATATATCATCAATCAGTTAGAGCCCACCTGCTTTGCAGACTCCATAAACCACACCCAATATCTGCTCAGCACACATATGACAAACCCTAGTGCTATAAGCGATTAATCTGTTATTCCCTTCCGAGGTCTCTGACCCACAGCGCAGCTGAGCAGTATCACCTAGACACACCAGCCTGCTCTCTGATTCCCTTGTGCCCCAGAATGTCTTATGCCCTCTGCCCCCCTGGTGATGGCCCCTTACTGCTATCTCTGGAAGACCTGCTGCTGCACAGGACGGCCCCTCACATGTAGCCAGTCCGAGCATTTCCTAGGTAAAGCTTGTTGTGTGCTCATGGTTGTTTCTCCCTTGATAAATCTGAAGTCCTTAAGCTCACTAGAACACTCTAAACCTTAATGGCCAAAAACAATCACAACATTTATTTAGGTTACTTTGCAATTCAGACTATGGTGGGGGCAACTTGATTCTACTCTACACAGACACCAGCTGGGGAGGCTCAACCAGAGGTTCCATTCCAAGATGGCGTCCTCACTCACATACCTGGGACCCTGATGCTCCTTCATGACCCTTCCTCACCCTGCCGCGGGGTATCTCATCCCTTAGGGCTTTGCCATGTAACTTGTACTTTTTTCTAACACGGCAGCTTTGGGGTTGTGAGTCTTATTAAGCAGTGGGGGCCTCTCTAAAACAAAAATTCTAAGAAGTCCAGGAAGAAAGAAGCTGTAAGTCTTATCTAGTGTCAGAATCCCAGAATGACATTTCCACAGCATTCTGTTGATCAGGTAAGTCGTGAAGGACAGCCCTGATCAATGGGAAGGGATTAGAACCCATCCGTCAGTAGAAGAAGTAGCTAAGACTTTGTGGCCATCTTTAATCTAGCATAATGATTATTTATTTATTAATGTACACTGAGTAATACAAACAGGAATCACTTATTTGTGAATTCAGGGGTCAGCTAACTATAGGCCGTGGGCCACATCTAGCCCATAGTCTGTTTTTATAAGTTAAGTTTGAATGGAACACAGTGCTGTCCATTTGTTTACATATTGTCTACGGCTGTTTTTGTGCTACAGCCCCAGAGCTGAGCAGTTACAATCGAGATGTTATGATCTGCACAGTCTAAAATATTTACTCTCCAGTCTTTCACAGGATAAGTTTGCTAACCCTCATTCTCACATGTCAGTTATGTTTTCTTAATCCTTGATTTGAATTGTGTTTTAAAATACATTTGAATCGCCTTTTACAAGTATACTTCTCAACTATAGAAACCCCTTAGAAAAATTCAGTTTCCAAACTTGCAACTTACACACTGCCATACATGCACAACAGAGCTAGTCTACAGGGCAGTAGTGAGTCTATTCTGCCTGCCACCAACAGATGGCGTCTGCAGTTGTGCTGTTCACTTTATTTTTGACTACCTGTCTTGGGAAGTTGCTGTGTGTTTGCTGAATGCGTGCTTAGTTTTAAAGAGTTTTCAAACAGTAGTTACCCTATCTAGACCAGTAAGTACAAAAAGACAATGAGAGTGTTAAGAAATGTTAAGTAACAAAAGGCAGAGTATGATGATGACAAAAAGTAAACACAATTTTAAGTAGTGAAAGTGATATGAAAATACACTTATGATTTGTATGTGGGTTAAATCATTAGATGGTTAGATGCCAGGGAACTAATAATAAATCATGTAACAAGTGAATTGAGGCTAAAGAACATTCTCTACCCCTTAGATCAGTATTTTTCAATCTTTTTATTCTCACAGCACACCTTTTTAATCTCACGGCACCTGTTGATCAAAAATAAAAAAAATATGTTGATTAAAAAAAGAGTGAAAAGAAGAATATAACTTGCTATGCTTTGAGCTTCACTTGAAATAATTTAATTAATGGTTTTTAGGAAAATTCATGGCACACCTAAGATCGTCTCACAGCATACCAGTTGAAAATCACTGCCTTAGATCCTAATGTTTATTCAAGAGATGATTTTCTAGAGCTTGAGGATTTGAAGACCACTACGTAAGTACAGTAAAAGATGGTCTTGCAACTGGTAGTGAAAAATACATCTATTTCCATAGAGTTCCAGGCTGCACTCAAATCTGCACAATATCCAAGTGAGGAGAGCGCGAATACCAAAAAAATAATTCTCTACATTTGTCAAAATCAACAGGGTAGAATATTTCTCACTTCAGGAAAGACAAAATTGGCCCTTTTCTGGCCTTTTTTTTTTTTTTTTTTTAAAGAAAAAGATGTTTGATAGTGAAAATCTTCCCGTGAACTGAGGAGCTTTTAAGGATGAATTGGATCTTAAATATTTTTAAAATGTATTTTCTGAACATTAAGTCCTGTAGTTAAAAGAAACAAGGAAACAAACAGACAAGAAAATCAGCACCCACACTCAGATGTGTGAAATATCACATTTTAACACTGTGACTTCCACCAACACATTAACTTTCGTTGTAAACCTCGCGGAAAACTTTTGATGTACTTTGTGATTCATTGCGATTGAAAGCTCAGCTATTAAAAAACCTTCTAATAATACCACCTACTTGTTTTTATAAATCAAGATTTTCCCCCGATCTAGGTAATTAGAAGGAGATACAGAAATATATTGAAAACAGAAGAGTTTCTGTGTCAACCATAACACTCAATTATCTTCCTTTTCATGTGCATCAAAACAGCTTCATGGTTTTATTGATCGGCTTTAATAAAATACTACCTTCATCTGTTGTATACATGGGGGTTCCACATAAGGGTTTCTTTGGGGAAAAATGTTCTACTATTTAAAAGCTTCAAAATCATGACTATAAATAAGAGAAACCATTGAAGAGTTTCGAGCAGGAAAGTTACATAATGAAAATGGTGTTTTAGGAACATATTAATCTGGTTATATGTCAGATGGATTGCCCAGAGACCAGTTAAAAAGATACTGAGAACAGCATCCTGTGAAAACAACCATGATAATTCAATAGGAAATGAAACTCAGACCCCTGATACCTGTTGGAAATCATGAGAGGCATAAAATGAAGTGGTTAAAAAATTATGCTTACCTATCATATGGGTAGATGGAAAAGGCTTTTCACCTTTAAACTCTATGATTTCCTCTACTTAGTGTTCAAAGAAAAAAATGCGAAAAAGGAAAGCATGATATTACGGAGAGTGTTCAGAGATTCCTAATA
This sequence comes from Galagoides demidoff, assembly GCA_963574575.1. Lineage (NCBI taxonomy): Eukaryota > Metazoa > Chordata > Mammalia > Primates > Galagidae > Galagoides > Galagoides demidoff. The sequence goes on from CAUYQV010037783.1 coordinate 7,283, forward strand.
GAGGAGAAAGCACCTAAAGAAGAGTCATTACTTCATCCAAAATGCCTCTGGGTGGTTTAACTGCATTGACGAGGTACGAGAACTATTTCAACTTAACTTCTGATAAGGAAAGTTTTCCTCCAGCTCCAGTTTTAACCTCGAAGTAAATGATTTTTCAAAGATAACAAATTTTCTTTGTGGAAAAATTATAGAAATTACTTAAAATGCTACAACCTAAGTAGGGTGGCTTAGAAGGTTATATGCTCATTTAGTCTTTCTCACATTATTCTATACAAATGTCTGCCAATCAAATTTCACATAAAATAGGATTATACTATATATTTACCTAGACATTTCAGTACTGTATCTTTTATGTATTATTAGTTACATATTTAGCAGCCAGGGAATAATTATGAACATTAATGGCCAGGAATCTAATATATAATTTTAAGCAGACTGTCTTGAAATTTAAATTTAATTCAAACTATGGTTATACAATATGCATGCTCTCCAAAATAAAATATATTGCATTTGTATCCAATCATAGGTTTTAAGGCAAAGTGTTTGCAAACACTAGTCCCTTTTTAAATTTGACCTTGGTTTGACTCCATTATAACCATAATTTAGTATCACATGGGGTCCATCTGAACATCTCACCATATTGGAACTGAAATAGACTCTAGGGTACAAATATTTTATTCCCTCCAGATCATCATTAGTCCAATATTTCCAATTGACGGTATCGGGAAGGCACACTTTGCTGACTTAAATTAGTGTTTTCTTCCATACTCTGCCTCCTCAGCAACAGTCATTAAAATTTTCTCTGCTTTCACATTATTCTGCTTCCTTGACACTCATATCACATGAAGATACTGAACCCTTAGTGATTCAGAGACTCAGTCAAGGCACCTGATCAGTTACAGATGGATCCCGGCCTTGACTCCTTGCTCCTGCATTTCTCCCTGGCTTGTGTGCAAGGGCGCTTGCCACCAAACCTATTGCCTTATATGAAAGGGTCTGCAATGTCAATCCTGGAAGCCCTCGGTAACACAGTTCCAATTACAGCAGTTCTTTTGTGGCATGAGACCTGGGGACGGTGTATGGCACAGACAGAGATTGCAGTAAAAACTATAACGCAACAACAAAACTTCTTTTACATTACTCAAAATTACTTGGTGTTTTTGTGAATTAAAGTCAGATTGAGCCTATTAGCCTATCCCATTTGCTCACATCTGAGATTGGCAACAGTTAAAAAGTTGAACAAAATTCTGCTCCTGAGGCCATAGATACTCTCGTACATTGCTAGTGGGAGAACACAATGATACAACCCCCATGAAGGACATTTTGGCAATATTTTTATTAGTTATAAATGTATTTACCCTTTGACCCAGCAATCTCACTTCTGGGAACACATCTTCCTGACACATTTGGACACATCAGAATGATTTATGCCTAAGGTTATTTGCTATTGAATTGTTTGTAAAAGCAAAAGATTGGAAACCACCCAAGTGTCTATCAGCCGAGAAGTGTTAATTTAATTATGGTACATGCACACAATGGAATACTAGGTAGCTATACAAAACAGCCAGGAAGCATGAGACGTCGTGATAAGGAAAGATTTCCAGGAAATACTGTTAGAGGTAAAACTCACCATGCAGAATAACCCATACGATAAACTACATTTTATATAAGAAATGAGGAAGTATGGGCAACTAAGGGAATTGGTTAACTCTGGCAGGAGGGAATACAGAGTGAGATAGAATACACAAGTTAGGAGGGAAACTTTTTGGTGTATACTTTGTTAACCTTTTAAAGATGTCACTAAAATTCATTTGAATGTGTTACCTATAAAATAAAACTAAAGAAATTTTTAGAAGACATTTTTGTTTCATTGCTGTAGTTAGATGACAGATCAGGAAAAGAGTGGCCCAAATCCTTCCAGTTTAATCATTTTGAATGAGAACATTGAGATATCTTCTTAGATGATCTCTCCTGTTATAAGGAAAAGGTTAAGAAATATATAATATCAATGCCCTGAGAACTGCTCTGGATAACCATTTAGGACATTATGGCATTAAGATCTCTAAGAATATCCTAAGCAATCCCAGGTTTTTTGACTTTTCTCACTTTTCTGACCCTGCCTTTTCTGAAAAGAGTGATATAGGTCATCAAAATCCCCCTATTCCAAATATGTCTATGTTATGGATGAAAAGGAAATGGTAAAACTATTTATAAATTTATTAAAATCACTTATTTTAATAAATGCCACAAAATACAGCAGAAAAAAAGGTAACATGATTAAGCTGAGATGAAAAGAATTGTCAAATAAAAATTTTTTTTAGAAGTGTGTCTCTATAAATACACCTGAGTAAAGTAGTGATTTGATTAGAATAGAGGGTCCAATTTCATAAAAAGGACATAATTCATTAACTTGATAGGCGAAAACACCTTTTGAACCTTGGCTTAAAACAGACAGGGTCAGAGTTCAGAAGAAAAGTGAAACAGATCACACTATCTCTCCTTATTCATCATGTACCCATTTATTTAGGGGCCATATTTATCCATGTGGGCTCTGCTTGGGATTACCAACCAGGACCAACTGTACTCATGACTTTGTTTTGTTCTGTTCTAGTTTTAATGTGGAAAAGTATACATTTAAAAGGCCCATATGGGATATGCAGTCTTGCACACCCTAACTCTATGTCTAAATACAGCCCTTGGATTATGTATATGAAAGTTAACCAGTAGCAATTTGCTTTGGTCAGAGGATGCTGTTCCACGGTGGAACATAGGCAGTAAAACAGAATCAGCCATTTCTGCCAAAGAGAGGAAACACTTTCCAGGAATATTCTTTTTTTTTTTTGAGACAGAGTTTCACTTTATCACCCTCGGTAGAGTGCTGCTGTGTCATAGCTCACAGCAACCTCAGACTCCTGGGCTCAAGCTATTCTCTTGCCTCAGCCTCCCAAGTAGCTGGGACTACAGGTGCTACCACAATGCCCAGCTATTTTTAGAGATGAGGTCTAACTCTGGCTCAGGATGGTCTTGTACTATCAGCTCAGGCAATCCACCCTCCTCGGCCTCCCAAGTTCTGGGCTTACAGGTGTGAGCCACTGCACCTGGCCAACATTCCGGGAATATTCTACCTGGAATCTGTCTTCTTCCCCACAAAATTCAGCCTGGCTTCTAAAACCCATCCTATCACTACAACAGAACAGATACAGTACAAAGAAAACCCAAAGGGAAGTCATCCCTGAGCATAGGCTACTTGACTTGCCTGTCCCAGAGTGGATATCTTTCTGTTTTAGCAGAGTTAGCAGTAGCATCCACATGGGCATGTGGCTGTTAGTGTATCCATGGCAGTGGGCAGTGAGTGAGTCAAGACTCAGGTGTGTCCCACTTACTTACCTCACCATTGCTCTAGGTGGCCTCATTTTCTGACCCTTGACTACATGAGTGGGAACTTTAAGCACTTGTAGACTAAGAGATTAAGAATTCTCTTCATAACAATAAATGACCATCCAACACAGGCTAGTGCCCTATATTACACTTTCCAACAGCACAGTGGAGCTGATAGAGCAGAAAGATGTAGCTCAGCATGAAGCACAGAAAGTTGGTGTATTCAGAAGGACCAGAAGCTGCAATAGGTGAATCTCAGGTAAGATGGAGCTGCCCAGGCGCTCCATTCTTCTCACAGGTTGGTGTTCTTTGAATTTGACAAAGCCACTACACCTTAGTGAGAGAGAAAATACCGGAAAAACAAGCACAGACCTTTGCATTGAAATAAACTAATATGCACTGACATTTCAACCAGGGAAGCATCTTCTGAGGTGGTAATGGTGGAGTTTCACCTCATTTCCCAGTCAGGGTCCTGGCAGGTAGCATATGGCACACTCAAATTGAGTAATTTGAAGAGAGTTTAATAAAGCAACTGTATGCAAAGATGTGCACAGGGTTTAGGAAGAACAAGTGAGGGAATAACGTGCTGCAACTTATAGCAGCAGAGAGCTTTCTATATCTCTAGGTCTAAAGGGACCAGGGTGGAGCATACACTCTGAGTATGAGAATGAGCTTCCTGACAGTAGGTAAAAAATGTAGGGGGAAAGGCATTCAGTTTGACACAACCTGGCAACTAGAGGTGGGACATAAGCACCCTGACTGTGCTTTCCTTTTACCTTCCAATTTCCTGTTGGTATTTCCTTCCAGCTAAACTCCACTGAAAGCCACTGGTGAAGTCTGAATGGTTTAGCTTCCTGAGGCACAAAACATGGTGGAGCGGAGTAGAGGATGGATCTTGAAGGGTAGGTGGAAGACATCCAGTGTATTTCAAATGGTTCTAATAAAGAGACTTCTAATGAGAGACCACTTACAGAGGCTTGGGCAGGATTAAGAGACTTCAGAGAGATTTTAGAGCACCCAGGAAGTAGCCACATCAGGAATTACTGTCCCTAGAACTGAAGGGACAAGAGGGAGAAATACTGTCACTGGAACTCTATGGGAATTGCAGTTGTGGAGAGGGGAGGAACAAAATACTATCATTTTAGAGAAATTTAATTCCTGTTAGAGCTATGGCCTCAAAGCAACCAGGAAATAGAGAAGGAATCCTATAGTCTCTCCTGTCCTCTGATCCTTTGACAGTGCCCCCAATCCAACTAGAAACCAACCAGGAAGGGCCCAGGGTATTGATAACTATGAGGTCAGTCTCCTAAGACAAAGAATTTTGCAAGGAAGGGTGGACAATTCGTCTGTGGGAGAATAACCAGCATAGCAACCCAACAATACAAATTATTCCCTCTGTTGTATTAGCTATCTCTTTTATCTATTTGGGGATTATTCATTCATTTGTAGTGAACAAATATTCACTAAGTACCTATTACATGCCAGCCACTTTTCTTAGCTCTAGAGATAGAATATGAAAAATACAGACAAGGTCTTAGATTTCAGGAAATTTATGATATAGTGAGAGAGGGAAATAAAAGGAACCAACACTATATTATGTATAGATGCAAGATCACTTTAGATGGTGATAAGTGTTATGAAGGCTGTAGAACAAGATAACACAATTGAGAGTGAGGCAGGGATGTGAGAGACCCGTCCTAAAGAGGGGTCATTTGAGATAACACTAGGTGAGAAGCAAGGGTCTGAGGGGCAAAGCAATCCAGGTAGAACAAAGGGACATGTTCAAGGATCAAAATAAAGGATACTTCAGCTGGAACACAAAAGTAGGAGAGAAGGTTGGTGCAGGGACCAGACCAAGGAATGCCTTGTTGGCCATGGTAGATAAATTCAAAGAAAAGCCATTAGGAGGCTAGTTGCAGTACAGGGACACTCTCTGGTATGTATTCTAAAAGGATCACTCTGCTGTGTGAAGAATGGACCTGGTTTGAGGCAGGGAGCTTTGTATGCTTTTAACTTAATTAAGATAGAACTACTTTTCTCAGAATTCTCTTCTAGTATGGTTCTGACCTTTAGTTTCTTCTAACTGAGGGCATGTGCAGTTCCATGGTGGGAGGTGATGAGAATAAGAATCAGTTCTGGTTTGCCTTTGCACTCATCCACATCCACTTTTCTTTCCTGACTGCTGGTCTGGCTGATTTTGGCTTATCACTAGATACAGAGGTAATGGCCTGCATCAACTGCTTCATCAGCCTCTGCAATCACATCCCATGTAATCCCCACCATAAAGCCCATATTCAATATCACTCTTAATAGTTCTATTTATCCAAGCAAACCCCAGACTATAAGCCCTGTATGCCTGGGCATTTTTTAGAACTCCGAGGATAATCTAGGATCACACAACATATTCAGTTTTCACATATTTTTCCTCTCCTCAATCTAGAGCAGTTTTCCAGTCCCCGGCCTTTTACTTCATCTTTCATGACGTTGGCATTTTTTAAAAACCTGGACCAATTGTTTTGTAAATCTTCTACTTAGATATGTTATTGCTTTCTAGTGATCCAATTTTGGTTAAGTTTTTGAAAGAAGTACTATGTGATGTAGAAAACAAATACTCCGACTGTATGCTACCTCTAAGAAATACATCTAACTCACAAGGACATATACAACTTAAGATAAAGGTAGGGAAAAAAATATTCCACATAAACAAAATCCAAAAATGTGCAGGTATAGCCATTCTTATATCAGATGAGACAGATCTTAAATCAACAGTGGTTCAAAAAAAGACAAAGACATAATTTCATAAGGGTAATGGGAACAATTCAATAAGAAGACATAACAATCCCACCTAACACAGGAACTCCCAGATCCATAAAGCAAATTCTACTAGAGCTCAGCAAAGAAATGAATAGTAGCATCATAATTGCCAAGGACTTCAACATCTCACTGGCAGAATTGGACAGATTATCAAATCAGAAAATTAAAAAAGAAACACTAGAATTAAATGAAACTCTAGAACAAATGGAACTTTACAGAACATTTTACCCCAAACTAATTAATATATATTCTTATCATCAATGCATAGAACGTGTCCCAAGATTTTTCATATCTTAGGCAACTACCCAAGCCTCAACAAATTCAAAGAAATAAAAATCATATCATGTACATTCTCAGACCACAGTGAAATAAAACTAGAAATCAATTCTAAGAAAAACACCAAATCGATACAAAGTCATGAAAATTAAACAACTTGCTTCTGAATGATCCTTGGGTTAATAATGAAATTAAAATGGAAATTAAAAGAGTCCTTGAACTGAATGACAAATGAAACACAAGTTTTCAGAATCTATGGGATGCAGTAAAAGCAATCATAAGAGGAAAATTCATAGACTTAAAATAAAGATCACAAATCAATAACCTAAAATCACATCTCAAGGATCTAGAAAAAGAAGAGCAAACCAAATTCAAAACCAGAAAAGGAAATAAATGAGCAGAACTAAATGAAATGGAGACCAAAAAAATCACAAAGGATCAATAAAACAAAAAGTTGGTTCTGTGAAAAAATAAAATTGATAGACCCTGATTAACCCAAAATAGAAAAGGGTGCAAGTAAGCTCAATCAGAAATGGAAAAGGTGACATTACAACCGATACCACAGAAATACAAAATATCATCTATGAATTCTACCAAAACTTCTATGCACACAAAATAGAAAATATAGAAAAAATGGAAACATACCTCTTCCCAAGCTTGAATCAGGAAAAAATAGAAATTCTGAACCACCAATAATAAGAAGCAAGATTGAATTAGTAATAATTTCCCAATAACAACAAGAAAAAAAGCTGGAAATCAGATAGATGCACAGATTAGTTCTATCAGACCTACAAAGAAGAACTTCCTACCTCTCTTACAGAAATTATTCTATAACATTGCATCAAGAAGAAGGAAATTTTCTTTAACTCATTCTATGAAGTGAGTATCAGCTTGATACCCAAACCATGAAAGAATATGACAAAAAAAAGAAATAAAAAAAGAGAAAACTACAAATCAATATCTCTTACAAACATACATGTGAATCCTCAACAAAATACTAGCAAACCAAATTTAATAGCACATCAAAAAGATAATTCGCCATGATCAAAGGGGATTTACACCAGGCATATAAGGATTGGGTTAACACACACAACTCAATAAACGTGATTCACCACATAAACAGAAGCAAAATAAAGAACATATGATCATTTCAATAGTTGCAGTAAAAAATTTTATAAAATACACCATCCTTTCATGATAAAAACCCTCAAAAAACTAAGCATAAAAGGAATGTACCTTAAAATTATAAAAGCCATTTGTGACAAACACACAGCCAACAACGTACTGAATGAGAAAAAGTTGAAAGCATTCTCCCTAAGAACTGGAGCAAGACAAGGGTATTCACTGTCACCACTTCTATTCAACATTTTACTAGAAGTCATAGCAGAACAATTAGGTAAGAGAAAGAAGTAAAGGATATCTAAATTGGAAAATAAGACATCAAACTATTGGAAATAGACATGTTCACTGATGACATGATCTTGTAGAAAACCCTAAAGACTCTACCAAAAGACTCATAGAATTGATAAATAATTTCATCAAAGTATCAGGTTATAAATCAATGTTCAAAAATGAGTAGCATATACACGTATACCTACAATAGTTAAGCAAGAATCAAATTGAGGACTCAATATCATTTTCTGTAGCTGCAAAGAAAACAAAATACTTAGAAATATACTTAGCCAGAAGGTTAAAGATCTCGTACAAAGCATTAATGAAAGAAATCATAGATGGCACAAACAGAAAACAATTCCATGCTCATAGATGGTAGAATCACAACATCATTAAAAAGTGCATATGTTCTGAAGTGATTTACATATTTAATCCAATCTCTGTAAAAATACTAACATCAGATTTGCATATCTGAAAGAACACTGGAACCATAAAAGAACCTGAATAGCTAAAGCAATCTTAATCAAAAAGAACAAATCTGGAAGTGTCACATTACTGACTTCAAATCCATGGGATATAGCAAAAGCCATAGTAACCAGAACAATATGGTACTGGTATAAAAGTGGAGACAGAGAACAATGGAACAGAATAGAGAACTTAGAAATAAATTGTCTTTCTGCAGCTAAAAGATCTTTGACAAAGCAGAAACCCCATCCAATAAATGGTACTGGGAAAACTGTATACACACGTATGGAAGAATGAAAGAAGACTCTTATCTTTCACCACATACACACAAAAAAACTGATTCAAGATGGATGAAAGACTAAATATGAGACATGAAATTGTAAAAATTATAAAAGAAAATGTATGGAAAACTTTCTAGACATTGGCCTAGACAAATAATTTATGGCTAAGACTTCAAAGACAAATATGGCAACAACAAAAGTAAATGGGACTTCATTAATTTAAAAAATTTCTGCACAGCAAAGGAAATAATCAACACAGTGAATAGACAGCCAGAGAATGGGAGAAAATATTTGGAAACTATACATCTGATAAAAGGCTAATATCCAGAATCTACAAAGAACTCAGATAAATCAGCAAGAAAAAAAAACAATTAACCTCATTAAAAAGAGGGCAAAAGACATGAATAGAAGTTTTTCACAAGAAGGTAGACAAATGCCCAAGAAATATATGGGAAAATGCTGGACATCAATAATCATCAGAGAGATGCAAATTAAAAGCATAGTGAGATTACACTTTACCCCTGTTAGTTTATTCCTAACAGAAAGTCAAAAAACAATAGATCATGGCATGGATGCAGAGAGATAGGAACATTTATACACTGTTAGTAGGATGTATGTTAGTGCAGCCTCTACAGAAAACAGTATGGAGATTTCTCAAAGAACTAAAAGTAAACCTACTATTAGATCCAGCATTCCTACTACTTGAGTATCTAGCCAAAGGAAAATAAGTCATTTTATCAAAAAGACACTTGAGCTTGAAACTTTATTGCAGCACAATTCACAACTGTAAGGATGTACAATTAACCTAAATGTCAATTAATTTACGAGTGGATAATGAAAATGTAGTGTGTATATATACACATAAATAAAATGAAGTACTACTTAGCTATGAAAAGGAATGAAATACTCTGGGCATGGTGGCTCACACCTGTAAACTTAGCACTCTGGGAGGGAGAGGTGTGAGAGTTGCTTGAGCTCAGGAATTCAAGACCAGCCTGACCAAGAGCCATCCTGTCTCTACTAAAAATAGCAAAACTATCCAGGCATGGTGGCTCATCCCTGTAGTCACAGCTACTTGGGAGGCTGAGGTAAGAGGATCACTTGAGCCCAAGAGTTTGAGGTTGACGTGAGCTGTGATGATACCACAGCACTCTACCCAGTTACCCAGTGTGAGAAAGTGAGACTCTGTCTCAAAGAAAAAAAAAAAAGGAATGAAATAATGTCTTTTGCAGCAACGTGGATGCTTGAATGGAATTGGAGAATATTATCCCAAGTGAAGTATCTCAAGAATGAAAACAAACAAACAAACAAACAAACATGAAAAAACAAAAATGAGAGTATATATACTCTCTAATAATTGGGAGCTAAATCATGGGCACACTGTGGCACAAAGATGTAAAGAATATTGTAAAACAGAAGGCATGAAAGAGTGTAGATGAGAGGGGTAAAAACTCACCCATCTGATACAGTGAACGCTATTTGAATGATTGGTAGAATAAAAGCCCTGACTTAAGCCTTATACAATGTAACCATGTAACAAAAACATTTGTACTCCCTTAACATTTTGAAATAAAAATAAAAACTCACTGTATTTGATTTCCCTATTTCTCTTTTCATTTCCTTTAATTATGGTTTAGAAAAATAGAGTTTGAAGGTGTATTATTATGTGGAGACAAATATAAAATTGTTATATTGTCCTGGTAAGTGAAACCTCTTAATCAATATATAGTAATAGTCTTTTATTTGGTAATGCATTTGTCTAAAAATTCATAGTGTGAGTATTAGTCTGCCCATGGTATTTCTTATTGAATCCCTTTATTTTCAATCTTTGCATTAATTTAAGTGATATTTTTATGAATATCCTGTATTTGTATATTTTTCTTTCTGACAATCTTTGTCTTTTAACTAGTTTATTTAATCTATTTACAGTTAATGTAGATACACTGAAGATGTACTTTGTATGAATTTAGCATTATATCTCGTACTTTCTATTTTGCCTACCTATGCTGTTATATTTGCTTTTTCTTTTCACAGCATTCTTCAGGATTATTGTTTGTGTGTTTGTATGTGTGTGTGTATATTTAAATCAGTGTATATTATTTTTAGTTTCTTTTTTGAAAGTTTTGCATTTTTCTCTTTTTAAGTGATTAGAAATTTTAAACTGCCTACATAAAATCAACAAAATCCAAAAGTGATCACTATTTTTTTTTTTGAGACAGAGTTTCACTCTGTTGCCCCAGGCTAGAGTGCAATGGCATCATAGCTCACAGCAACCTCAAATCCCTGGGCTCAATTGATTCTCTTGCCTTAGCTTCCCAAGTAGCTGGAACTATAGGCATCTGCCACAATGCATGGCTATTTTTTTTCCTATTTTTAGTAGATAGGAGGTCTTACTTTATAACTGTTTTACTCAAATCTCTGCGACCTACCTTATTTGGTGAGTTATAAGCTGATGTCAAACTTCTGAGCTCAAGGAATCCACCTGTCTTAACCCCCCAGAGTCCTAGGATTATAGGTGTGAGCCATCATGCCCACCCAGTAATCACTATTTTCATCTTTTACAAGATCTTGAGAACAGGGGTCCTCAATCACCGTCAGAGTACTCTTCTTGGCAATTGGTGACCATAGTGATATCCACTAACGAGCTATGCAGCACTTTTCCTAGAATTAATTCTTGAACTTAATTGTTAGACTATGTACTATGACAGCTCTGATGGTCATTCTAGAAAAAGAGTTCCAAAATTTCTTTGAATGGTAGACTAGGTACTGGTATCAGTGCATAGATTCCCAAGGAGAGAACCTCCGCGGTGACTGTAGTGATATTTAGCAATGAGGTATGTAGCACTTTTTCTAGGATGAGTTCATTAACTTTGTAGATTCTCCCTCACTGCCTCCAAGAACAATGAACCCTTTTGACACCTTGACTTCAGCTTCCGGCTTTCATAAATGAAAGCGAAAAGAATTCTGTTGTGTAAGCCAAACGATGTGTTATAACAACTCCAGTAAGCAGACAGAAATTTGGGGGCTGGGAATTAAGGTACTGCTGTAATAGATACTCTAAAATACCATAAACACACATGTATACATGAAGAGTGGGTATAGAATTGGGTGATAGGTGGAGACTACACGAATTTTAAGGTGATTGATAGAAAAAAGCATAAAATACTTTGTTGGCTTTGAAGAGGTGATTGGTAGAAATATGAACAGTAAAGATGCTTCTGATGAGGTCTTAGAAGGAAATGAGGAACGTTTTACTGGAAACTGGAGAAAAAATTATTCTTGTTATAAAATGTGGGGGAAACTGAGCCCTGATCTTTAGCATAAGACTCGCTTCCTGCTTGAGTGACCTGGAGAATCATGAAAATGGCGGGTGAATTGTGTGCATGTGAGTTAAGTGTGCGTAGGAGATCAGAAAAGTGGCCTCCGAGAGAAAATGGATGGGTGAGGTTGGTAAAGATTCTCTAGACTCCAAAGGTCTCTTGGTGCTGGGGCAGAGGTTGTGCTCAAGGTCTGTGGTTTTGCAAAAACAAAAGTAGAGACATTCTGTCTGACCTTCTCCACGTCCTCCCTGATCAGTGCTGATGTCGGCCAAGCAGCTTGTGTCTGCTTCTACCCGTTTCACGATGGCGAATATGGACCCGAGGTTTACTCAGGAGGGCTCCTCCCAGAATTCCTTAGTTCCCAACACAGACTTTGTGTCAAGCCTCTTCATTCCTCATGCCAAGACCCCCTCATCTGGTGACCCCAAATCCCTTCAATAAAGTGCAGAAAACTCAGCTTAATTATATTCTATAGGTGGGTAAAAAACAGAATTTGTAACAAACTTAGATTTTTTTTTTTGAGACAGAGTCTCAAGCTGTCACCCTGTGTAGAGTGCTGTAGCGTCACAGCTCACAGCAACCTCAAAGTCTTGGGCTTAAGTAATTCTCTTGCCTCAGCCTCCCAAGTAGCTGGGACTACAGGTGCCCACCATAATGCCTAGCTATTTTTTTGGTTGTAGTTGTCGTTGTTGTTTGGCAGGCCCAAGCTGCATTTGAACCTACCAGTTCTGGTGTATGTGGCTGGTGCCTTAGCCTCTGAGCTACAGGCCCTGAGCCACAAACTTAGATATCAAGCTGAAAAGATTTCCAAGAAAAGTGTGGAAGGTGCAGTCTGGTTTTTTACTGTTGCTTTTGTAAAACGTAACAGGGAAGAGGCAAACTGAGGAAAGAACTATTAAGGTAAAGAAATGAACATTAAGACTGGAAACATAATGTCCTTTACTAGGACATTATGACTTGGAAAATTCTCAGCCTACCCATACTGCAAAATATAGGCTAAAGCACATGCCAAGTAAGACCCCAGGGTGAGGCTGACAACCTTTTGCAGGAGAAAGGAAGTGTGTGACTGAGAGATCTGGTCAACCATCTCAGCAGAAATCAGAAATAGAAATGGGGTTATACAGGAAAGATCTGTGTAGAATCCTCATGTCTAGTGGGGTGGACTTCTTTGAAATATATGGAAGACCAACAAGGTATTGGAGAATGTTATATCAGCAGCAGAAATGCTACAGTTTAGACTAGGAGAGATAGAGACCAGGTAAAATGGAGGCAAGTGATTGTATTTCTGAGATTCTATAGGCAGGAAATAGGCTGGTAGAACTACTCAGCTACAAACAGGTGCTAGCCTTGAAGAAAAATGGCTCTGAGAGCACAGCGGGGATACAGAGGTAGAGAAGAAAACAGTGGGCCCTGGGGAGAGTAGGCTGAGCCACAGAGGCTTCCTGGCAGGCCTTGACAACTAATGCAGTTCACCTGCTGAGAGCTTGCTGTGGACTAATCATTCCTTCACTGTTTCTACCTTTCCCTTTTGGAATGGCAGGGTCTAGTCCACGCCTGTCTCGTCATTGTATTGGGGAAGCAGATAGTTTGCTTTCTAGTTTCCAGGTCCACAGAGAGAGAGAGGATTTTGCTCCAGGATGGCTCATTCCTAGCAGAATGTTACGCCAACCTCTAAGCCAAGGAATACCGAGGATCGCTGGCAACCCTCAGACGCAGGTGTGAATAGGATTCCCCCTTAGATTTTTTGGTTTATTTTGGACTTCTTGTCTCTGGATCTGTGAAAGAATAAATTTCTATTGTTTGGGGCCACCCAGTTTGTGGTCTTCTGTTATTGCAGCTTTAGAAAACTAATATACTTTCACACTTCTTCTTGCTTTAAGAATTTCTTTTCTTTTTGGTATTCTGCAGCCTCACTCTCACTAACTGCCGTCTTCATTTGGTCTTTCCTGCTTGGAATTCGTTTGTTTTCTTGTATCTCTCAGGGTTCCATTTGGTCTTAGCTTGAAAGTTCCTTATTCACTTTTGCTTTTCGATGCTTTAAAGATATTTTAAAAATTATTTTTCTGTTAAGGTTTGATTGTTTTTAGTAGGAGTGCTGGTGTAATCGGCCTAGCCTGATTTTATTAGAAAGAGAACCCTCTGCTAGAGTGATCTGCTAATGACCACATCAAATCACTTCAGTATTTTGCTTAATACTCTCTAATGGCTACTTCTTATCTTTATGATCACATCCCAAGTCCTGCCCCTGACCCTGGTGATCAGGTCTACACGGAGCTTTGCACACTCTCTTTCTCCTAGAATGTTCTCTCCTTTGCAAGCTCTGCCTCTTGCCACACTCCTGCAATGTTGCGAAGATTGTTCCCACTGCAGGGAACCATTTCTCTCCTCTCTGTTATTATTTTACCGGCTAAATTTTAGTCATATTTCATTTTTTAATATCAGGATTCTAAGAGGTGCAAAGGCTCTACCAAAGAAATTAAGAATGACTTTGAGAATTAATATTTGAGAGCAGAAGAATTTTCTCCACGTCTTCACATCACACCCTGCAAATGTAATTGTTTTTACCTTTTCAGGGCAGTTCATTTCAACACTTAATTACTGAGCTCAACAGATCAAGTATTGCATAAGAAGTCGGGGGAGGGGGGACAGGGTCCAAAAATGAATATGACATTCTTTCACCTCAAGGACTTCATAGTTTGGTGAAGAAGAGAAGAAGATAGATACTAAGCTAATAATTTTAAGGTTATTTTGATCTACAGAGAGTGCTGGAGATGTCCCAAAAAAGGAAACTTAGCCAAGCCTGGGACTTCATTGCCGGCTTACTCAGCTCCTTTCCCACAGGTCCTGGGCAGTACAATATCTTGAGAGTCTAGAGAAGAGTTAGCTCTGATTAAACTGGATAGCAGGAAAGGCAATTTAGAACTAAAGATGGTTTTGTCCTTGGCAAGAACATAATCATTTATATTACTTAATTTAGCCCAGAGCTTTCTTTTTACACATGATAACTAATGACGAGTTGTCCATTCTGTCTTGAAAGAGCACCTTGTGAAATAATGATATTCTGAGCTCTATTGACTGGGAAGTGGACTGCGACAACTTGTAAAGCTAACCCCCCTCTACCTGTTCCAGAAAAGAATGACTCTCCTGAGAATAAAGCAGTATGATCAAATTGGGGTTTATGTACACCTGGGAGCACCTGGAACCTTTCCAAGGCCTCATAGGACTATGATTTTAAGAAAATCAGTTTCTAGAACTTTACCTTTCATAGGTATACTCTCAGAGGCTGCTAAAATTGTCTTCTATGCTTTCCTGTTTCCATATCTCCATATATAATTTCTCTTCTCACACTTTATAAAAGAAAAGCAGGCCAGGTGCAGTGGCTCAAGCCATCCTTTAGGAGGACGAGGTGGGAAGACTGCTTGAGGCCAGAAGTTTAAGACTAGTCTAAGCGAGAGTGAGACCTTGCATCTACTAAAAAGAGAAAAATAAGTTGAGTGTTGTGGTGGGTGCCTGTTGTCTCAGCTACTCAGGAGGCTGAGGCAGGAGGATCACTTGAGCTCAGTAGTTTGAGGTTGCAGTGAGTCCACCAAACTGTAGCCATGGCAAGAAAGCGAGACCCTGTCTCAAAACAAAACAAACAACCTGCCCCCCCCCCTCGCCAAGATATGTCAAAGATAAGCAAACAAGGCACCTTTCCTGAGTTGAATTTTACTGTATCAGATTCTCCCTGCTTGCAAAAATTTCTGAGGCTCCAGTAAACAGGTGTGGAAAGGGGGAAGATTCTAAGTATTGATGACAGTATTGAGAAAATGAGTAACTCAAATGATTGGTTAACGAATCCTTCTTAGTTGATAGTTTCCCTTTCAAATTATTTTCATCAAAATCCAATGAGGATCTAGTAGTGTTCTTAACCAATAGATCATTAAAAACTAATTTTTGATGATAGATAACTGTGGAGGTTTTGTTATATAACTCAGAAGAAGTTCACACAAGGAATTCCAGTTGGTCCATCTCCTTATTTGGGTGGACTATGTTTCTCATTGCATACATCTATAAAAATTAAAAATGGAAATGTGGTTTTTAATTTTAGCACTAAGTAATAGTCATACATGGATATAGCCCCATTTGTCTCATTGAAAGATGACTTTCTAAGAAATTTTACTTAATTGCATATTTATCAAAGTTTTAATAAATGTTTTGATTAATCGCATGCTAATAAAAATGATGATAACTGAATCCAGATAGAATTTCTTTTAACACTTACAGTCTTATGTTTACAAAGTTTAATAATTTCAAATTTAGCTAGAAAGTATTATAGGCTACTATGAGACTTTTAAACATACAAATATATCATAAATGTATAGGTCAAAATTCTCATGAAGGAATGGATTAGAAATGGGCATAGGCAGAGAACAGGAAAGAGTTCTGGATCCCTTACAGTTAAGAATAATGTTGTTTAATATATATATGTGCGTGTATGTTTATCTCACACTATACATATTTATTTACATTTCTAGGGATAGATAAAATTGTTATGGCAAAAACAATTCAATACAATTAAAAAAATGAAGCAACTACTTTATTTTTAAAATATCATTGTTCGTAGTATATGGATATTATAGAGTCTCCATTTTTTGAAATTTGTGATGGCCAATGGAAGAAAACGAATTATAAATGTTTGAAAGGATACGAATTTTCCAATTGGTTAAGGACACGAATGAGCAAAAACTCTTGAGTTCCCTGGAGCAAAGGATGCCTCCTTATGTGCTTTCTATCTCACCTTGAGAAAGTTGAGCTTTCCAGGCACTGAGACTAGACCCTGTTTACAGGTTATAATCCTAGGCCTCATATTTTTAAAAGAGAAAAACTCTTCCTTCGTTTAATGGCTAAAATAAAGTGTTTCTGCCTCTCTTTCTAAAAGGTTCCCAGCTCCCAGGAAAAGCAATCAAGGGGATGAAGGGTACCGTTTTTTCCAAAAAGTAGTCTCATATGTAGCTTTTAACACCTGTTTATTACTACGACTAAGAACAATGAAAAAGATAATATGTTCTTTAAGTCTATTCTGTTACTACAGAATGTTGATATTTAATACTACAAATATTTTAGCACTTTAAAAATTTAATACAACACATATTTGGGCAATGCAGGTAAGAGCCCCACATAACTCGGTATTTAAGGAAAACCAATATCTAACATGGAGTAAAGTATTATTTGGCACTTTCAATTGAGGAATAAAAATATTTACATATATGTATAAGCTTTGTAATAATCATATTAACTGGGAAGTAAAAAGAATATAAGATCCAAACAAACAAACTCCCTTGACTTAAGTAAGTGTATGTAAAATAAAGAATGAAAACTCTATTTTAACTTAATGACTTGGTGTTTGCAATAAGAATCCTTGAATTTTCAAATAGGATTTACAGTTAATACAACTGAGGCTTGTAAAACAATATCCTAGTACTAACTGTGAATAAGGAACTAAGTTTTAAATCTTTTGGTTCTACCCAAATCCCTTTTTTGGTTCTACCCAAATTCCTCTATAGGTAAATAAATCTCTAGAATCTCATAGGTGTCACCTTTTTTTATTAAAAAACTTCATCTTTTCTTTTCCCATTCTAGAGATTAAGTTATACTTTGAGTTTATTTAGACCAGGTAGTCAATAAATGTTTGAATGCTATAACTAACCAAGGCAACCAACAAGCCCGCCAACTTACCAGTCTATATACTGTTTTCCAAAACCACTTAAAATTTTATTTCTGTCATCAAAGAGCACACAATACAATGTGACAATTGTACTTAGAATTCAAAGAAGTGAGGTCTAAAAGACACTATTCAGGTTGAAATGCAGACAGCAATATTTATGTAGCACAATGCACACTTCCACCTATATGTACGCACAACATACACACACACACACAGGCAGGCGTGCACACATGCCCACATATGTAAGTTGACCCTTGTCCAACATGGGTTTGAACAGTGTGCATCCAGTTATAGGTGGACTTTTCTCAACAGAAGTTATACCAGGTGTACCTGCCCCTCTTGTCTCCCCCCCTTTTTCCCTCGACCTCTTCTGTCTCTTCCATTCCTGAGACAGGAAAACCAACTCTCTTCTTCCTTCTCGGCCTACTTAATATGAAGATAAGGAGGAAATGAAGACTTTTATGATGCTCCATTTCCACTCACTGAACAGTAAATACATTTTCTCTTCCTTATGATTTTGTTTATAGCATTTTTTTTCTCAAGCTTACATTTTTGTAATAATACAGTATGTAATACATCATAAAAAATACATGTTAACCAGCTGCTTGTGTTACCAGTAAGGCTTCTGGTCAACAGTAGGCTTGTTAAGTTTTGGGGGAATCATAGTCACATGTGAACTTTTCACCCCCACTGAATGGGTGGGGGTGCCTGTAGCCCCCATGTTTTTTGAGGGTCAATTGTATATTATCTATTAAATCCATTAGCCTCACTATACCTGGCTCCAGGCTATTATTAGCCAGCTGGTCCTGCTAGGCAGTATAGGTAGTTGAAAAAATGCAATTCCTATTTCAGACAACCCACTTAGAGAGTGGCCAACTCCAACAGAGAAAGGACCTTACATTTTGAAGGACAGTCAATCAGAGTTGGTATTGAAATCTGTTTCTGCCATTTATTCGCTTTTCTTTACAGTGACTTTCAAGGTGTATTTCACAGAATGGTGGTCTCAGCACATCACTTATTGTCGGTCTGCAAGGAGAAATTCAGAAATTGAGCTCAGTCTTTAGAAAGTTGCTGAAACATCCAAGTAGGATTGGTTGACTCATCTCAGTTCACAGGGTACAGAACAGTTTATGAGTTCTTAAAATCACATGATGAGTTTTACAAGGACTCACGTTACATGGACTAAAAGACACTTACTAATTGTGCACAACAGTACCCTGTTACAACATAGTATGTTAAGGTTAGTTTAGCTGTCATCCTAAAGGGCTAAATTTAGAATTTATTTCCTGCATCAAAAGATAGTTTAATTTAATTATAACTTTACGGAGTAAATTATTGGTTTTGACTTCTGATAGAAACATATATTCTAAAATATAGCGTCCTTTGCTTTATTTTTGATAAAAGTAAAAAATGAGTATCCTGAGGTTACTAAAGTTGCTTCCAAATCTTCTCTTCCATTTCCATCAACAAGGCTTGGTGAGACATGTTTCTTTACTTATTTTTGTTACAACAAAAGAAGATAAGTTAATAAGTAAGAAGCAAGCTTACTTGTCACGTTACAAACTATGCGTAGCTTAAAGCTTCTATACAGTATTGGTGTTGGGAAAATGCTTCTAATTCATCTTCTTTTGTTTAGTTACAATTATGAAAATGCTATAGCTAAAATAGTAATTTCTATACTAGTTGTTAACATGCATATTTTCACTGAAAAATGACCATTTTGTAATTGTTATGTTTGTTCCAATGGTATTAATTAAAATATAATTTTATGTCCTTCACCTCTAATAATAAAAACTGGAATTGTATCTTGTATGTCTTTTAAAATTTGCTCCTTTTATTTATTTTTCCAATAACTTGCTTTTATTTGTATTTTCCAAAAGTACTGGTTCATGAATGATTCAGGGCAAAAGCATGCGTGCGCACACACAGTCCTTAGCCACAGATGATTTGAGAATCACTGAAATAGACGCTTCCTGAATCTCAGTTATTTGTTCCATAAAACAAGAATGTCAATACTTTAGGAAGATATTGTATAATTAAATAAGATCATGAGTAAAACATCTCTAGACTCCCTTAGTCTTTCAATAGAGGTAATCCTTTAATGCCGATTTACTTAGACTCTTTTAGTAATAATATCTAACCTCTGTGATATGTGTACTTATTGTTTTACATTCTTTCTGTGTATTAACTCCTTCAATCGCCCAAGTCCTATGAGATGAATAATGTTATTAGCTTCACTTGATAGGAGAAGAAACTGAGTCCCAAAGTCATGTAATAGTCAGTTCTTACCAGGGAATGCTGTGATAACTAACAACTTCAAAATTCCAGCAGCTTATAACAACAAATGCTTATTTCTCACTCATATTTTGGTGGCTGCGTATCCTTTTCCTTAGTTCTTCTCTGTGGATCTTTTCATTATAGGCCCCCAGCTGAAGGATGAGCTGGCTCTTATTAGAGACACATATAATTTCTTGGTGGAGGGTAAGAGCAAGAAACATGGTGGAAACCTACAGCAGCTCCTGAAGCTGCTTGCTAGATATAGTGCACACCATGTTTACTCATAAGCCATGGCCCAGAGTACACACATGGCCAAGCCCAAGGTCAATAGGGTAAGGATATATTATCTTCTTACAAGGAAGAGAAATTATTATTTGGGGGCAAAATAATCTGCTACAGTGACACAATGTCTTAGTCCCTTTTGTGCTGCTATAACAAAATATCTGAGACTGAGTGATTTACAAAGAACAGAGATTTATTTCTTTCAGTTCTGGAACTGGTTAGTCTGAGGTAGAGGGGCCACATCCGATGAGAATCTTCTTGCTGTATCATTCCATGGCAGAAAGAGGAAGGGCAAAAAAGCATGAAAATGGGGAAGGAAAATGAGGTGAGGGTGGAGAGAGAGAAGATGAAATGAACGACACAGTCCTGCGGTAACGGTGCTAATCCATGAGGGCAGAGTCCTTATGACCTAATCACCTCTTAAAGGTCTCATCTCTGAACGCTATTGCTTTGGGGATTAAGTTTCCATCCCAGGGACTCCAAACTCTGAAGACACATTCAAACCACAGCACACAACTTGTAAGTAGTTGTGCTAATATTCCAACATGGCTGTCTAACTCTAGGACCTGCCCTGGTCACATAACATCCTGTTTCCTATTCCCAAAAAGGTTAAATCAAATGGAGAAGGAACAGTCCTAGGAGTGTTTTATACTCCTTCTGTATCCGATATAGTCTAAAAATTGATGACCATGTGGAATACACAAAGCCAGACAAGCAGCCCTAGGACCAGAAGTTCAAGGTCTCACAGGGCTATAGTGTTTCATCATCAATATACCTTCAACCACAGAGAGATACCTGACTTGGAAAGCACAAATGAGGTAATAAATATCCATGTCCCAGTTCCACATCATGACAAATGTGAGAATTTAAGGCCACCTATTTGCTACCATCATTCTCTTCAAAAAAGAAAAAAAAAAGGAAAGCTGGACTTCTCAAAACGTGCAGTCACCACTGTTTGTATGGTTAGGCTCATGTTTTTAAGTGGTGATGCTATGAACGATATAAGATGATGCAGTACTAACCGGATATTTTGCATTGTCTAGTTTAACATGCATGTATGATACAGTGCATTTTTAATTTTCCCTTTTGTTTGAGTCTGTGTGTAGATTGTTTGCCACCTAGTGGCAGTTGTTTTCAACTCAAACATTAATATTCATGAGCAATTCTAATTAGTTTGGCAATGTGCTTTTTTTTTTAAAGGAAAGATTCCAAAATCATAAAATGTTTAAAAGTGTTGACAATGACATTATTCTGCTCCAGCAAACTTAGAAAAAAATACCTTGCAAATTTGGTTCATATTTAATCCTTGACAATGACAAATGAAGCAGTGTATTCAGAAGCCATTTCCTGTTGCAAGAAGAATGTAGAGAATGATAAAATGAACATTTCAATTTTTAGCAAATAATACCAGGATGTTCTTTGGAGGTGGTGGTTTTCTCTTTTGCATTCAGTGTTTCTTTTATGTACACACACAGTCGCTAAATTTGTTGACTTACCATATAAACATTTTGGACCTGTGTGACTTTAAAGAGTTAATCAATTATTTCTAGTAGTCCAATTTTAATTTTTAATACTTTATTAAAAGGTGTTACATAGTCAAGATGTTATTAGATCTTGGGAAACAGGATTGAAATAATTTTCACAGATACAACATAAAACAGCCCTCCACCTTGTATTTTTTTCCTTTTGTTTTATTGTTGAGGAATCACCGAGGGTACAATGAGCCAGGTTCCACTGTTTGCTGGGTGAAGTCCCTCTATTAATAGTGTCCCGCCCCCAAGAGATGTGTCACACACCATGGCCCCACACTCCGCTCCCTCCTTCCTTCTCTCCCCTCCCCCAACCCTCCTCTCCCCACCATGTACTAGCATCAATTGTCCTCATATTAGAATTGAACACTCCACATTTTAAAATATAAAATCCCCAAATTCCGGATTTAGTGTATTTAGAATGTTTGGAGGAGGGAGACATGAAACTAGGGAATGGATATAAAAGGGAACAAGTGAAGGAGTGAATTGATGACTAAGCTCACGGGAGGGGCTTAGATGACAGTGGCCTTAAACTGAAATCAGGGATGACGATGTGCAGTAAGCTCAGAACCCAGTGATGATGAAGATCGATTCAGTCCCCAAATGTGAAGTTGAAAGACTAATCATGACGGTTTCAAATTGAAGAATAAAATTCAAAAGATTTAAAAGAAAACAATTTTTTTTTTCCCTCAGCAAAGGAAATGTTTCTTCCAAGTACAAGAGATAATTATGTTAGCTGGATGATTTTTGTTTGGGGCTAATTGTAAATGACCTGAAGTTATTTATATATTCAAGTTCACCAAGCAAGGAGATTTTGAATACACAGTTATAAAATGGACAATGTTTTGAGCTTGGTACAAATACTTGGTAGGAAGAGAATTAAAAAAGAAAAGAGATTTTAAGTAGAGGAATAGCTGGCCCACTTGGTTTGAGCCATTATTTCCCAAATTGTGGGCATACCCTCTCTGATGAAAAACCAATGCTGGGCGTTACTCCACAGAAAAAGATGGTGTCATGAGGACACTGTTTATTCTATTTTGCAGACTCCCAGAGAGAACGTGGGCCTGTTAAAGCCTCAGAGATAACTAGCATTAAAGAAATAAACCCATCTGAGGACACCTACCCTAGTATTCCTCAAACTTATTTGACCAGATGATCTTTGTTCCCATAAAAGGAAGTCATTAACATCCTGCAAAATTAGCCTTCCATGCCACTTTGGAAAACACTAGTTTTGGCAGACTCCCCTCTGCCATCCTTCTATTTTTATCTTAAATTTTTCATTTCACCAGCGTCTCTGAGGTGCCTATAACTTATACCAAAATACACACAAACATGCTAAAAATAATGTATTTCTGAGAAACCAATAGGATATACATATATAGACATATAGAAAAAGACTTATTATACGGGACTGACTCATGCAATTATGGAGGCTGAGAAATCACAGAATCTGCCTTCTGCAAGCTGCAGGCCCAGGAAAACCAGAGGTATGGTTCAAGTCCAAATCCAAAAGTTTGAGAACCAAACAAAGGGAGCCAATGTTGAAAATCCCAGGCTGAGTCTAGAACAGGAGGTGGGGAGCTGGGAAGGCTTGCAGAAATCCTGGTCCTGGGTGAAGAAGCAGGAGTGCAGATGTCCAAGGGCAGGAGATGGATGTTGTAGTTCCAGAGGCGAGAGAGAGTAAATTGGGCCCTGCTCTGCCATTTCATTCCATCCGAGTCCCTGATGAGTTGTGTGATGCCTGCTCCCTCTGGTGAGGGAAGATCTTCTTTACCCAATCTGTTGATTCAAATGCCAATCTCTCCCAGAAACACCCAGAATTAATGTTTTGTCAGCTACCTGGGCAGCCCTTAGCCCTGTCAAGTTGACACATAAAATTCACCATCACAAGTATCTATGCTTATTGAAAATTTTAGACCATGGAAATTTTTAAATAACAAATTTTGTTTCAGAAATGATATCATATCATACATCCTGAGCTATACCCCTCCCTTTTCATTCAGTAACATGATATATCTTAGACCCTTCTGGTCATAACTTGTGATTTTTACCTGCCTTGAGTGCTCCAGAGTAGGAGTGTACAAGGCCTGGGGGCAGGTTCAGAACCGGGATGGGAGAACAAGCACACCTAGGCCATACAGACACCTTTAGGGTAAGGACCCAGGAGAAGGTGGCAACAGGCATGTGTGAGGGAGTCAAGAATCAAGCAGCTTAGACACCAGAGGAATGAAGCTCAGGTAGGTGATGAAAAGAGGAGAAACCATTGGCATTAGGAATAGATCAGGGAGAAAAATGATGTGTATAGAAGCAAAACAACATTAAGTACAATTTTTGAACATTTAGCATATGCCAGACACTAGGATAAGTACTTTACTAAGTCCTTCTTTTAATCATCACCAAAACAAACAAAAAACCCCCTCTTTTGAGGTCAGTATTATGATCATCATTGTACCTGTGATTAGGATATTCAAGCAAGCCAGCTGACGAGGTCAGCAAACGCCGGGCAAGCTGTGTGCTTGGACTAATCAGGCCTCACGATCACTGCACAGCTCAGGGCCTGGCAGGCACAGGTGAGAGGCTGGGATGACTCTCACAAAGGGGCCTGCCAGGACCACATGTCTCAGGACAAGCCATTTGTACCAGATGGCTGATGTTTTCAGTAGGGTGGGCAGTGGAAGAGGTATCATTGAAAGGGTGGGGAAAATGCCTCAATGCCATGCTCTTTTCCTGAATTTGGAGTTATTTTCTAAACCGAAGAATGTCACAAAACCACGTGGCTTGACATCCTTTAAATTCACATCCTCCTGGTGCCTTCTCTGCACTTCCTGATCAGCTATGTCGAACTCGCTCACAGAATCCTTCCTGGTGCCCGCCCCACCTGACTCCCCGCCACTGTACCTTAGTGGAGGCCTGCTGGCCCTTCTTCAGCCTCCTGCCCTGTAGTCCTCTCCGCCTCACCAGCACCACCACCCGCACCAGGCTGCTTCTCATTCGACGGCGAGTTGCTGGAGAGCAGAAACAGTGACCTCCCACCTTTGTGCATGTGGTGCCCCACTCCGCCTGGCACAGCGACTGGCAGGAGAACAGGAGCTCAGGATGTGTGCTGGATGGACGCTGCGACATCTGTTTATATTCAATGGAGAAGACCAGACAACTGTATCAGATTCTCTTCTTGGTTTTCTGTGGGATGACACGAATGAGAAAGGCAGAATAATGCGAGTGACCATAATTCTAAGATGATTCACCGGGAGAGGAGCTGGCAAGTGTGCAGCTCACTTCACACAGTGAAGGAAAAAGGAATTGAATTTTCCCATTTTTCAAATATTTTACCCGATCTTTGCTATGAGTTATTCAGGCAGAAAGTAAGAGTCCATATAACATTTACATGTACACATACGCACACATATACATGGATATCTCCATCACAGGAATGTCCATCACGTATGTCTATCACCTGTGTTCTCTATATGTAATATGTATATAATACAGTAGAACTTCCACAGGTAACCACCTCCCTACACTGACTGCCTCTTTAACATAACCTAATTTTCATAGACCAGGCATGTACCACATGTGCTCAGTGAAAGCTCCTTATATTGGCCACCTCTGAATGTTGACCAGTTTGTAACAGTGCCTTGGGTGGTCAACTGACAGAGCTTCTACTGTAGATATCATATACCTTTTATGTGCCTCTAAGAGCTTAATCATCATCTAAAAATTCCAGCTATCGTTGGTACCTATGATATAGGCATTGACATATCATGGTTTTATTTTATGAAACACTTCATCATAAATTAGTTCCTTCCATACTGGGAAGATTTGCAGAACAAAAAGTACTCACACTAGACGTGCTGGTGAGTCACCCCATTTTGGTGACTCATGCTACTTCGGTTTTGTAACCTTTTAGTAATATGATAATAGCAATGCATCATTTGTATGTGCCTCTGACGGACCTGTGAAGATCATATTGGCAGCATGCAGCAGGAAACAGAGGACTTAGAATTTTAAATCCAGCTATGCTACTTCTGAAGGGTGTGCATTTAGGCAAACTCTGAGCATTCATTTCTGGATGTATAAAGCATCTACCTGAGACAGCTATTTTGAGGATTAAAAGTGGTAAGCTACAACACAGCAAACTCATATTATGTTCTCAGAAATATTACAATGTATTTTTGTGCTTCTGCTTCTCCTCCTGATGGCAGTAAAAGTGTAAAGCAATAGGCAAAATAGACATTAACACTCAGTTAATGTTAAATTGTTCAGTTAAAACATGAACGTATCTGGTGTAGCCTATTTTTACTGATTAGCAAAGTGAGCTGTGTTACCCACCTAGGTGGTATGTGTCCAAGGCAAGACCTGAAGGCCTGTGTTGTGTTCCATCCCCTCTGACACACACCCTTCCCACTGAGGGATGGCAAGAGACGGATGAAAGCAAGAAGCACGGCATCGTTTATTTTGAGCATTTACTTCTCTCAGTATCTTTGTAGTGTAGATTGTATCTTGTAGATGATAAACTCAAGGCACCTTATGTAAACATGCCAGAGATTAGAGCAAAGCCAAAAACCATGAGTGGGCAAAATTGGAAAACTCGTATTTTATATTCCAGAAGTCTCTGTGGTTTCCTGTTGTTATTGTGACTTGGGTGACTTTCTATGGTTGTCTGCTGTGGCAATCTACAGGAATAAAGGGACAATATATTGGACGCCTCTATGTGCAGCTTCTCAATATTTCAATTCAGCCAATACTTACTGAGTTCAAAATGCAAAAGCTACATCTAAATGTTTCTTTCATCCTACTCACTCTTCTTGCTGATTAGTGAAAATCTACCACCAAATTAAATCTTTGGATTAATGATTTGTTCCTTGTTAAAATGCAGAGTGCTTGCTCTGTCTCAGTACCAATATAATTTTTTTCCCCCATATCAGGAATTTGTGCCTTAAAGTAAATTTGCAAGCAAATTAGCTTGCCAGGTTCTTGCCTCCTGCATTTTTACACTGATGAGGAGGGATGTCACGGAAAAGGGAGGTTGTGGGCACATTTCATAGGTCAACCTCACAGGACACTTTGACTTCATTCTCTGCTCCTCTTGGCCCATTTAGTTCTGTTCAGGAACGAATATAGTCCAGGTACATGGTAGAACATTATGGGGATATTAAAATCCTATTTGCAAAGACAATTTAATAAAATGGAGAAACATTCCTAATACATCATTAAATAAAAAGAATAGGAACAAACATTGTGTTTATTACGTTTCTAATTTTCATAGACACGTGCATGTGTATGTGAGATAGTTTTGGGAGAATAGGAGCCATGATGAGCGCCCAGGTGAGGCATTAAACCTACTAGCCTGCAGGGGTCACCAGTGAGCTCTGGGCGAAACAGCCTCTAGCTGGCCATAAAGTCTTCCGGGAGCTGTTGCTACTGTTACTGTATCTCCTTCTATTACCTAATGAAATGAAAATAAAAGAACTTCAAACAGAGGGTGAAAACAAAAGAGTCCTGATATTACCTACCTCCTTGCCATATCCCAGAGGTTAATCCAACATTTTTTGTTGTGGCTTCCAGAAATGTTTTATATTTGTGCAAATATAGATCTCACCTTCATAATTATTTTACATACATAAAATTACACTGTTCTGTATCAGTTTGCTTTCTACTTCATGTTCTTTAAACGACTTTCCATGTTAGTATTTATTACACTTCACAAAAGCTTTTCCAGTAGTTTCTAAGAGCCAGGCCCTCATCTAAGCATCTTGCAAATGTATCATTTAATCTTCATAAAATTTATGAGCGCATACTGTTCTTGTGTCCAAGACAAGCCAAGTGGGGGATGCTGAGATTATGATACTTGCTATAGATAACACCAGTTGTAAGTGGTGGAGCCAGGTTTCAAATCCAGGTACGTTTCCAGAGTCTGCAATGAAACTCTAGCATTTACTCATTAAACTGAGTAGCTGGTTGGCCTCTATGGGGCATCTAAATCTTGGTGGATGCATAGATGTCATCCTTCTTAAGAGCTGAGTGATATTCCCTTGTATGAATGGTCATAATTGATTAATCTAATATTTTACAAGTACTTAGGCTATTTTCAACTTTTCATGACTATGAAAATTATTATTAAAACCTTCATTACATTGGTCATCTATCTCAGGATAAAAGCTTAGCAGAGAAGTTGCATAATGAAAAGGAAAAATTATTTAAACATTTAATAAATAATGCCAAAATAAAAAAGTTTGTGTCTATTTTTCTCTTATTAGCAGGTTAGATGAGTGCTTCTTTCCCTCATGCCCAAATGCTTTTCATTTGCCAATTTATTAACAGGGGAGGAAGGAAGCTGAGACTATTTTTTTTTCACTATTACTATTTGCCTTTTATAAATGAAGAGTGAGACCAAGCAGACTTTGATATTTTTTGTATAATTATATGTTTTCTTCTAAGAGCTGACTTTTATGCATTTTCTCCTTTGCAAATTTCTCCAGGAAGCTTTTAAAAATTGATTACCAAGTGCTTTTTGTTTTTTAAGGCTCTTGGTCTTTGTCTGTTATACCCAGTCCATACCTGTTTTCCCAGGTTGGAGGAAGTCTGTGTTAGCCAAGTAAGCACTGAGAGGCAGTATTTTCAGAAATGGTAATTCTTGTGGGCATTTCTAGAAAGCAAGGCAGCAAAACCTGGTGAAGATAATTTCAAGGATCAATGAAACATGGAGGCCCAAGTACGTGGCTTTTGGATGATCAGACCTGATTGGAATTAGAATATATAGTGAAGTGGAGACATTACTTTGCCTTCAAGGAAGCCACTTAATTAACATTTGCAACTTCTTCCTAATAACACTTGCATCTTTCTACTCTTACTGAGCATTGGTCTAGACCATGAATTTCAAGCGTGTATGGATTATCTTGAGAACAAAGACGATGTTTTCTATTTTTCTTTTCTGTACCCACGTGTAAAGCATTTGGCAATTTATCTGCCACATACATATTCTTTTTCATCTTCAGTTATCAATAGATGAATTTCAAATGCAATTTATTCTTCTGTTGAGTTTGGACTTAAGATTAGTTTGATAATTTAAATTATACAAGGCTTTATGAGAAAACAGGAAAGTGAAGATCCTCTTTATTGCATGAAATTCAGAAATGCTTTGCTGTCAAAAATCGGGGTTGAAATGCTCCTTTAACTTACGTTTTCAAATCACTTTGCATATTTAGAAAACACTTCAAATTGATGAGGTGCCATCTTCATCAGAAGGTTTGATGCTAAAATTTAGTTATGGCTCTGATTTCCCTCCATGGTGCGTTTTAAATCTGAAATTTAAAATAAATCCCAAGTTTGAGAAAAAGAGAATTAAAGATATACAAAATCACCTCCTTTTTACAGTGATGTAATAATCATAAATTTCCACTATGTTAGTAATCCCTCTCAAAAATGAGCATTATATATACATATATTTGAGACAGAGTCTTAAGCATTGCCCCAGGTAGAGTGCTGTGGCATCATAGCTCACAGCAACCTCAAACTCTTGGGTACAAGAGATCCTCTTGCCTCAGATTTTCTATTTTTAGTAAAGACAGTGTCTCACTTTTGCCCAGGCTAGTCTGGAACTTGTGAGCTCAAGCAATCCAACCACCTCAGCCTCCCAGAGTGTTGCATTACAGGCATGAGCCAGCATTGTAATTTTTGGAGGAAAATCTGTTCTTCCTAACAAAGTAGGGGCTGGAGGGATTGATATTTTTCAAGAGCGTTTTTTTTTCTTTATTTTCCCTGATAAAAATCCAGGGAAAGCTACCCCTTTCTAAAATATCACAAATTTGGGATATTAGTAGATTTATCTTTTTATCTCTGGGATAATTACATAGAATTCTTTTGCATGCGGTTTATTACATTCCACTCTTTCATCAGCCCAAATAATGGAGTCTTTTTATACCTAGTATTGTTTGACCATATTGCCTCTTGACATGAAAAACTATTCCACTGTCAAATTATTATAACCTGTGCGGGATCCTATCTACATTTATGTTGATTGCTTATTTAATTTTACTTTTATCACATGGGAACTGAAATAATTTAAGATGCGATATTAAGTTTTGGATGCTAATAAATTTTTTTTTAACACTAATAAAAATTCTTTGTACATTAAACCCTGGCTTCTTAGTTCAACTGCCCTCTGGAAACAGCTGAAAGACCTCCTGAGGGCGCCTCGGGTTGCACTGAGGATTTTCTGCCTCTCTGATAACTCACCTCTCTTGGAGACCAAGACGGAGATATCTACATAATGCCGGATTTCAACCTTGTAGTTAATTATATCATCTAAATTTTCATTTCACAGAATGACGGGTGTGATTCAAAATGATTTTTAAAAACTAAGGTCTAAATTTTAGGCTCTCCTAAAACTTAAAGCGTATTTTCAAAGCTAATTGACTATAATCATACCATTAAGCAACTCAGTGTTTTTCTGGAAGCAAGTCGGAAACAAGAAGATAAAGATCACATGAAGGCCTACGTAGAAAAAAGTTATGCCGACAATGAAGCAAATTTAACTATGAGACATAAAAACAAATCATTACTGCTAGTGAAGATACTGAGCCAGACTAAACAGTGCTCAAACAGATGCAATAAAAACATCCACCCCAAGGATTCCCAGTCTAGATAAATTGAAGGGCCTCATATAATACACTTCTATGTGCTGCAATGAATACATACTATTGACTGCTGACATGTAATGGACACCTCCCATGTGTCGGGCAAAAACTGTAACATTGAACCCTCACACGAACTCTCAGAGGAACATGCTATTCGTGTTTTACAGATGAGGAAACTGATATACAAAGAGGTATATACAAAAGGAATTCCCCGAAGTTGTGTGATAATTAAGTGGTATGCAGCCAGATTCGTGTCATCAGATTCTCTAGTCTAATCTCTTAACTACCAAAGAGGCTCAGCTGGCTCCTAGCTATGCTTTGTTAGGGGCAGTTTGCCTTATAAATATAAGTCACTACAAGACAAATTAAGTAACTGCAGAGCAGAAAAATTGAGGAAGTTTTCCTAAGTCATTCAGTCAGTAGGAAAGCCAAGAATCCTGGTTTCCCAGTCCAATGTACTCCTCGAAATTATGCTGCCTCCTAATGATATAATATGTTAAGAAAGCCGGAAAGCAAATTTAGAAAGAGAATCTGTGGTAAAGTGACCACAGAATAATTAAACATGACCAAAGTGGTTCAATCATTTCAATTTACACAGTCTGTCGAGATAGCCCTCCAACCCCCATCGAGGTTTTCCATTCATCAGGGCATTTTAAGAAGCCTCAGGAAATTGATCTGATTGAATTTCTCAGACACAGATAATTCTGCCATTGTCCTGAGTTATGGCCATGGAGACTACACAGTTTTAGCTCATTTGCGAGTGATGTTATTAGTAAGTGCGCTATTGTTTGGATCATAGATTAAGAAGGAAGGAGACTTCTGAGCTATTCATCTGACATCTTTTATTAATTTTAAATTAACCTAGAAATTAAACTGAGTTACTTTTATTAGGAAGGAAAATTGGTTTAGTAATTATCTGAATAGTCACTAACCTGCAGTTTATTCTTAGGTCATGTCTTGAGTTGCTTATATAACCTTCAGAAAGTCAATAAATCTCTTCCAGTCTTAAGATGAAAGTTATGAAGCTTAATTTTATACTGCTGCCTGCCACTTAGCACTGCCCAACAATTCTCCGATGTGTAATGGATTCCACTTATATTATTATTATGTGGAATAAGCAGATAAAGCTGAAGAAACAAAATGGCATACATGATGCTTCCTCTCTTCCCAAATTCCAGGCTTCAGGCACCATGCTGTAAAAGACTCACTGAGAACTGATTACAAGGGCTTGGGAAGAGAAGCCTTGAAAAGAGTCTCACCTAATCTACACTGCAGGTTATCAATCAGGATAACCTTTCTAGAAGAACATTTTTCTCCTCCCCCTCCTCCTCCTCTTCTTCTCCTCCTTCTTCCTCTTCCTCATCTCCTTTTTAAATTAGAGATAGCATTTTGCTCCCACCTAGGCTGGGGTGTAGCTCACTGCAACCTCAAACTCCTGGGCTCAAGAGATCCTCCTGCCTTAGCCTTTGAGTACTACAGCTGCATGCCTGGCTAATTGTTTTTTCTTTCTTTCTTTCCTTTTTTCTTTTCTTTTCTTTTCTTTTTTCTTTTTTTTGAGAAACAGGGTCTTACTATGTTGCCCAGGCTGGTCTCAAACTCCTACTTTCAAGCAATCCTCTTGTGTTGGCCTCCCAAAGTTCTGGGATTACAGGTATGAGCCTGTTAAAAATTCACATCACAGCATCATTTAAATTAGCAAAGCAACAGTAACAACTATGACCAACCATTATATGGTAAAAGTCCAACAACAAGGTCTTGGTTAAACACAGTGATACCTTGATAGCATGTAGTATTTCACAGCCACTGTAAATACAGAATAATTATTGGTACATGCAGGAATGTCAACTAAAAGGTTATCAATATAATCTCTATTTTTTTAAATAACAAAAACATTATGTTAATAGTCTAAAATTTAACAAGGATTATATCTGAGAAGTGAAATTATGTGTAGATTTTATTTTTGTCTTGTGAGTTTCCATATTCCCCTAATTTTCTTCTGTGAATTTGACACCTTTCCTGGTTTTATCTCTGAGTACTGACTTTGGGTTTTCACTTTGGTTTATTTATGGTCTGGGTGCTCACCAGGGCGAGGTGTGGCTTCCATTGTTTCTATCCTAGGCGATGGACCCATCCATTTTGACCTCTTTTGTTCTGATTTTGTTTGCCTTTGTTTCATCAACATTCTACTGGTAAGGTCAAGGGGAAAGCCTGATAGAAACCCCTGTATTCCTTTCAGTAATCTTTAAACATCTTATTACTGTGAGATAAGTGACTAATTTATTCAAAGCAAAACTTGGAGCAACTAACAATGGGAGGAATCTTTCTTCTATTAATTTTACTAACACTATTTATGTTAGGGTAAATAATGGCCTGGAGTGAGCTGCCTTGTAAATGGACATTTACATAAGCATTGATAAAGGGAGTGGTGTGTATAATCACAAGATTTTCTCTTAAGCCTCTTTCTTACATGATAAATCATGATAAATGTCCTCCCCAAAGGAAGAGGCATAAAGAAAAACTCATGTGACCTCGCAATTGAAAAGAGAAGGAATAAAAGCTAATTATAAAACAAATACTCATTCTTGAACTACCTTATTGGTAAGTTTAAAGATCACACACACACATATATATATAATGCTAATGATATACTGACTTAGAGAAGGGCATGGTAGAGCCCTCTTGGAGGAAACTTTATCTGAGTAGCTTCAGTTTTGCGTGGGTTTGGTTTCATGTAATTAGGTTTCACTTCCTGGAATAGATCATTATTTTTTTAACCCATAAGAAACTGTACCAGTTTGTGTCACAGCACTTTGTTCAAGCTAGTGCAATTGAATTAATATATCCGGCCTTACTTCACATGAGATTTTTATGCAAAACTTCAAATTGTCCACAAATGCCATTGCTATACGCAAACATAAATATCCAGTGTTGGCACAAAACTATCCATGTAAATTTGTCTATATTCAACTGTGCTTGGCTGAATCGCGAGCCTCAAAAGCCATTATGATTGAATTTCACAAAAACACAGGCCAGAATGCAAATACAGATCTTCGGGACTTATTTATGGAACACCTGTCTGCATCACGGCCGTCTGAAGTGGTATTATTATTGAATGGGTCTTTCCCTAAATTTTGAAAATGCTCAACTCTACCACACAGTATCTATTATAAGTCACAGTTTAGGCTCATTTATTTCCAGATAGTTTTCAAGTACTTCAGGCTTGGTCAAACTCAAAAGAACTTCACCAAATCTTCCTCCCTTACCAACTGTTCATGTCCTCAGGGCTAACCAAATTCTACAGACTGGTGCAAAGTTAACAATCAAGTTCTCGTAGTGTTGTTTTCCCTACACTGTTTATTTTCTAAAAGTTGCAGCAGTCATTTCACAAACTGCCAGTGCTCTCTCTCCTTTTCTTCCTTCTCTTAAATTGCTGGAAAGACGCACTTCCTAGTGCTAGGCAAAGCAAAACCTGGAATGAGCTGGACGATTTTGTTTATTCTAAACTTAGATTCCGTGAGGCTTCCAGTGGGTCTAAATTTGGTAAAACCTGTTCTCTCGTTCTTATTGTCAGCTTGTTTTAGATCATCTGGACTTGATTTTCAGAGAGGAGAACATGCAGATCAGAATTCAGCTGTACGAGTTACTGCCAAACACTTCACAGAAACGTGCATGTGCGTGTGGATCCTGTGTGTGTGTGTGCATGGGTGTGTTGGTGTGTGTGCTGGCGTATTTGTCTTTCAATAAAAAATAAGCTCTACGTTAAAACTAGTGATTATTTAAATCAAGTGTTAAGGCTCTTACGCTCCTCTCTGGTGCTGACTGTGGGCTTTCCCTGGAAGGAACAGTGGAAAACTAAGAGGAGATTGGTTTAAATGTTCCAAATGGGTTTTGGAATTATTTTTTTTTAAGACAGCAGTCTACACAGAAAGTCATTCCTTTCTGTAATTTCTTGGTCAAAGAACCAATACCTTTATTGGCCTAAGTTGCATTGACACAGAGGATCATAAA
This sequence comes from Galagoides demidoff, assembly GCA_963574575.1. NCBI lineage: Eukaryota > Metazoa > Chordata > Mammalia > Primates > Galagidae > Galagoides > Galagoides demidoff. Next base: position 41,648 of record CAUYQV010037783.1, read on the forward strand.
ATCACATTTTACCCCCGCAGGTGCTTCCACAGGAATATGGATAAAACATTTTAGTGAAAGAAATGTTTGGATGAATGAATGAGTGGTCCTGTCTATAAAGATAATTGGAACTTTCTGCGATTAAAACCATCTACATTCTCCTACAAAGATGCTATATTTGTGTATTCTTAGTTCAAAATATACTGTTATATTACTGATGGCAAAGGTCAATGTTTTTCTCTTAACTTTTTGTCATAGAAAAATCCTTTTTTAGTCCTTGGGCATCCTCCAATGGTTAATTCTTACTGAAATTTGTGTCAGTTAATGGTGCCCAGTGCTCCACACCCTTTGGTATTCACACTCCTAGGTAGTCCCCTTTTGATTGCAGACAGCCCTTCAGGGCTGGCACTGATTGTCTAAGAGAGTACAGAAGGGACTATGGGTGACCTCAAGGTTGTCAAAGGTATTGTACTTACTACCATGACCCCTTGGCTTGCTCGCTCTGGGGAAAGCCAGTCACCGTAATATGATGGCACTAAGCAGCCCCTTGGAGAGGGAAACTGAGGCACCTGATTAACTTCCTTACACCTGTGAGGGAGCCACCTTGGAAGTGACCCTCAAACCTCAGCCAAAGACTTCAGATGATTGTCATTCCAATTAAAATCTGACTGCAAGTGCAAGACAGCCCTAACTGAGAATAAATCAATAGTGCTGTTCTTGAATTGCTGTCCTAAAATTTGTGAGCATAATAAGTCACTATTTTATGCCTTTAAGTTTTGGGGTAATTTGTTACACAGCCATAGTAATTATTACAGAGGAATATTTACATGTACACTTATTTAGAACATTTATAGATTCTTACTTTCAAGAATATTGAAAATCCCTGCTTAATCATCCAAAAATTTTTTATCAAATTTCTCTTCTTAGGAAGGTTTCCATGTTGAGTGTCAATTCTGGGCCATTTAATTCCTTTTTTTGGGGGGGAGGGTGTGAGACAGAGTCTTACTTTGATGCCATTGGTAGAGTGCTATGGCATCATAGCTCACGGCACCCTCAAACTCTTGGGCTAAGCTGGGACTACAGGCACCCTCCACAACGCCTGGCTACTTTTAGAAATGAGGTCTCACTCTTGCTCAGGCTGGATTCAAACTCCTGAGCTCAAGCAATCCACCCACATTGGCCTCCCAAGAGCTGGGATCACAGGTGGGAGCCACGGTGACAAGCTTAAGTTCTTTGTTGGCTTTGTTACTATTTGACATCAGAAGGCTGCAAAACAGTAAGTCCCAGGGCCAGATTTTCTAGACTTTGCTTTTGTGGATTACCTCTTCTCTCTCTCTCGGAAGACATGGCCCTTTTGTAATCAATATCTGCCAACTCCCCTTGGGTTTGTTGAAGAGGTCTAGAGAGTGATAAGTAAAGAGATTCACGCATAACAAGTGACAACTATATGAAGCAGTGAACGAGTTTTGGTACCCAGTGTGCGTCAGGTCCTATGTAACTGTCTTTACATCTTCTCTTCTCTGTCCCTATCCTTTTACCCCTTTGTATGGGAACAGTACTTTCTGCAGTACTGCACGTGCATTCCATCTTCCCGATTAGCCTGTGTATCCAGAGAAAAAGGAATCTCACGGGCAAAGGGAGTGTGTTAGCATTTAGCGTCCTTCTGACATGATTTTCTTGTTAAGGATATAATCAACTTTTGCTTTGCATGAAAAACAATCCAAGAACTACCCATTAACGGAGAGCTTCAACTTCCCGGAGAAACGGAAGGCCTCCGTTCTCAAAGAGCTTCATTCTTGGAGGAAAACGATGTTAAACAAAGAAGAAGAAAACTGCTAAAGAGCAATAAGCTGACTCAGAGGTGCAGGATGTTATGGGATGGCACACTTGAGTTATTGGGTGGCTGGTGTGGAGGACAGAAAGCCTGAAATCCGAAAGAAAGAATGGAAATGAAAGGAAGAGGGTCAGAGGTAGAAAAAGCCGAGAGTGAAGGCCTCAAGGTGGGAAAGAGACTGGCATACTTGGAATGAAACGAGGGTCAAGGGGTGGGAGAAGAGTGTGCAGCGGTGGTGCAAGACGAGGGCGGACAGGGAGACCAGCCCAGTCAGGGAGGCCCTTGCACAGCAGAACAAGAAGCTGCAATCTTTTTTCTAGAAGCAATGAGAAGCCAATGGGGATTTTAAATCAACGATTTAACTTACATTGTAAATGCTCCTTCTGGATGCTTTGTGGTATAAAAAAGAGAAGCAGGGAGTTGTTAGGAGACTAGATGGTAGTAAGGGAGGGATGGTGGTAGCTTGACGTGGAGGCAGCTGTGGGGAATGAGAGAAGCTGCTAGAGGCGAGGCAGGCTTTGGAGGCAGATCCAGAGGGGCTTGATGGGTTGCATGTGGGGAGCTGCCTGCCAAACCTCAGCCTCTGGCACTGTCACCCTTCTGGCCTGCACAGCACTGCTCATGTGCTCACTTCAGTCTTTACTGCCCTTTCTCTTCTTATTTTATAAAATAATAAAAATTGGAAAAATGAAATCTTAGTGTTCATGATAAAAAAGCATGGGTCTCATCAATGTGGCATCTTGAGACAAAGACGGGCAATAAGTTTTAGCTTCAGTTGGTTTCTCAAGTACATCTAAAGCAGCCAACAGTATATTCAGTGTTGAGGAACGGAAGAAAATTAAACACCATTAAAGGTATGAAGGTATTGTTTCCAAAAGCAAAGGTTCTTTTAAATTAAAACCATTTTTTAAACTCTCTGACCTGGAGATCTATCACATTTAAGTTTATTGTTCCACCTTTGCACATTCTTAATACTATTTGAGTTTTTATACTTTCAAATTTATATAGTCCTTTGGTAGATATTGCATTCTAATAAAGGACTGTGTATATCTGAATGTAACCCATAATATACTTGTTTGTGTATTTAAATATATATGTGTGTAACCACACACACACAGAGTGCCAAAATGTGTACACATTTTTTTTTTTTAAAGCTCTCAGCAATCTCAGATACCTGGATTCAAGATATTCCCCTGCGTCAGTCTTCCGAGTAGCTGAGACTACAGGCACCCACCAGAATGTCTGGCTATTATTTTCTGTTTTTAGTAGAGATGAGGATTCACTCTTACTCAGGCTGGTCTTGAACTCCTGAGCTCAAGCAATCTACCTGCCTCAGTCTTCCAAAATGCTAGGATTACAGGCATGAGTCACCACACTAGGCCTTGAAGAAAGGAAAAAATTGTATTAGAAATATAATACTCAAGCCACATTTGACTTCTGCAATTACAGGAAATACAAGAGATAATATAGAGAGTAGACCCTCCTAGTTGACTATGTCCCTACATAGACCACCTCCTTAAGTAAGAGACCAAACACGTACCACATACACTAGGCCAATACACTAGGCCTATTTCCTTATGCTGACCCCTAGTTCCATACATTCAACAATTTGTTACAGTCCCTTGGGTGGTCAGCTTACAGAGGTTCTACTGTGTGTGTGTGGTTACTGCTATATCCTGGGTACTGTCCTATGTGCTTCAGTTATAGAAATGAACAAACCAAGTCAGACACAATGCTTGTCTTCACAGGGCTTACAGTCTAGTGGGTATAAAAATAAGTAAACAGGCAGTTGCAATGGAAAATGCCAAGAGCTCTGATGGGCAATGTTCAAGAAGCTATAGGAACACACAGGTAGAAGCAACAACTAAGAAGGCGAGTGAGTTACGGCAGGAGAGAGGATTGGAAAACACTCCTAAAGAAGGTAATATCCCAGCTGAGGCCCACATTTTGAGCTGTATGTACTGTGGAACTCATCCTTAAGAACTGGTCGCCTCACGGAGGTGACTGCAGCCACCCTCAGAACAGTTCCTCCGTCTGACATGGTGCCTGCAGGAAAGCTGGTAAAGGGACAAAATTGTGCTTATTTTTAAAAAAAAAGTCCTGGAGGAAAAACAAATTTATTTATTTATTTATTTATTTATTTATTTATTTATTTGGAGACAGAGTCTTGCTGAGACAGTGGCAGGATCACAACTCACTATAACCTCCAAGTCCTGTGCTCAAGTGATCCTCCTAGCTCAGCCTCCTGAGTAGCTAGGAATACACATATGCAAATCAGGCCTGGCTAATTTTTAAATTTTTTTGTAGAGACAGGGCCTTACTGTGTTGTCCTGGCTGGTCCCAAACTCCTGACCTCAAGTGATCCTTGCCTCAACCGCCCAATGTGCTGGGATTACAGGTGTGAGTCGCCAGGCCAAGCTGCAAGACAAGATTTAAAGGCAAAGAGGGAAGTGAAGGTGAAGTAATGGGTCTAAGAAATGAATGGCTTTTAGCCAGAAAAACAGAAATCTGTGATTTATTGAAAAGTTTTATAACGAATGGCTCCGCTCCATGAGGCATCTGAGCTGCCCTGTGTTTTCTGTATGGAAACAAGTAAAAGCAGGTTGTAAAACTGATAGAGCAAGTCCCAGAGACAGAGAAAACGTACTCGTAAGTGAGCAAAATGAATCATTATGAGCAAGAGGGGCATCGATGTTCACTTGTGGTTTTCATTTGCTTTGTAGGAAAATAGTACGTTATGGTGGAATTCACCAATTTGGCCATTCACGAAAGTCTCAGGACCTCCTCCCTGTAATCATGAAGGCCTAGGGCCTTCAGGTGGCTATGATACTCTCTCTAAAGAAAGGCTTAGAACAATTCAGGTTTGATATCCTGGCTCTCTCTTGCCACCTTCTGAATAAATCCACCCACCTTCGCACTGCTGTGTGTCTTCTCCAAGGCCACCTTCCCTGTGTACAAGCTATTGCCAGAGGTAAGAAGTCAGAGGGAGTGACTTTCAGTGTTTCCAATGTTATTCTTACAGCCCTGGTAATAATGTGCACACCTAGCAGGATCTGCTTTATAAATGATTCTCCAGTTCATCTTGGAGTCCACTTAAAGCCTTCATTTATCACGAGCTCATTAGGCAGAAACTAAAGTGCTTATGATAGATCTTAGGCTCATAAGAACTTTCCTTTCAAGAAGCTGGAGCCCATGTGCAAAGTTAAAAAGAGAATTTCATTGCTCAGGGTCAAGAGCAAACGCGGAGGGAGTCAAAGTTCCTGGTACGCTGATATTCTCGCTTGTGTGCACGGTGTAAGTCTAAATTTTAGGTCCGTGGATGAACTATTACAAAGATTATCATGCTTTCTGTTCCCGTCCCTATCAAAAAACCTCACCACACATTGCATCCCTGTTCTGTCTTCCTAGCTACTTTCTAAGCCGTTACAGGAGTGTAGTCAGGATCCTATATGAATCGTATGTGAATAGGATGCTAGCTTTTGATCCACCAGAAAAAAGCATGCCCCCAAAATTTACATTAAGGACTGTGCGAGGTCTAAAAAAATAAGGCAATGAAAACAATAGAACGGACATTTTAAAAAATTATATATTTTCTTCGCAGAGAATTTTGTTAATGATCTTGGAAATGCTTAGAAGTTAACCTGAAGCTTGTTTTCACTTGGTGAAGTAACAAGTTCGCAGAAGCCTGGCTCTGCCTTACCTGGTGCTACAGTCCCAGAGGCCCTGCTAGAGCACAGTCTCACCCTGGGGGTAGCATCGCAGTGACCTGTGCACTAAAACAAACAAACAACCACACCAGTCCCCCATACAGGAAGCTTGCTAGTTGCTGTAAAGCAGTATTCCATGTCTTTATGAAATTACATTAGGTGATTTTTAGTTTTTTTCTGTATTCTAGTGCAGTTTATGAAAATGGAAGAATTTGGCACAGTTTCGTGTCCACTACAGGGCCTGAGATTATTTCTCAAATGTTTTTGGTTCAGTAAAATCCCAAATGCACGTTGCCAAGTGCCCTTTCCTCTATGACTTCCAAATTCATGCAAATTTCAGGGAAAATTTAATCCGTATGTTTCTGATTCATTCACTATTAACTCATCATATTGTTATTTTCAAAAAACAATTCTGTGTCCAAGAAACCCTTTGGGCATACTGTGTGTATGTGTGTGTGTATAGAATATCTGTTTTTAGTCAAAAATTTCCCCTATTGGAGCATGAAGGCTGTGTGTTTTCAAGTATTAAAGTACTTGCGCTTTTCCCCACCCTCTCTTGAACTTAGAATCCTTCTTGTAAGAGGTAAGTTGCAATCAGGATACAGAGAATGTGAAATGGCTGTACATTTCTGCCAGCAGCTGCTTTGCCAGAGCCCAGGCTGACTCAATCAGCTTCAGCCTGCTGAACAAAGCCAACTTCGCCCCTTAATCGCCCTCAGTGCTCCAGAGTCTCAGGCGAACTTCCCTCCCCCCAAGGCACTGTTTTAAAAAAAATTGCATTTGTGGATCTGAACCTGCCATTTCGTCAAAAGTGCTGGAGCTGAGGCACCGCACATCTCAACCCTTTTGTAACCATCGTCTCTGAAAGAGAGACAAAAGGCTTTCTAGAAATGGTGTCCTCTGCATCTACCACGATATTGTTTGTTCACTTTTTTTAAACATCATTTTAGGGTCATCAAATCCCATTACGGAGGACTTTAAGTTTCATGCAAAAACCCCCAAATACGTCAAGATACTGAACACATTAACGAGTAAATAACAAATGCATGTTTATGCATTGGCTTCTAGTAGAAGCAGTCTGGCTGGCATTTTCTCAAGGGAGTTATTTAAATTTTAAATGGAACAACATCTCATTTAGATTTCTACAAATATGCTAGGGCACAGAAGTAATTTATATGTACATGAAACTCTTCACTTAAGCACCTGGGTACTTGACAATAATTAAAATACAAAGTAGACTTATTAACTTTCCTTTTAAATTTCCACCTTTTTGCATCTTTGCAGAGTGAGAAGAAATTTCTAGAGTAGATTGTTAAGTCCCTAGAGGTCCTCTCCCCACTACCACATAATGCCTGATTGCCATTCCCTCCTGAATCTCTTTCTGTTGCATCCTTCAAAAGCTGGGCTCTGGCCTTCCCTTACACACTCATGGTCTATTTTCAGAATGTTTTTGTTTCTTAAACTTTTGGTCCCCTTCATTCCCAACTGCCAGAGACTGAGCATTTACTTCACTTTGATGCCAGCATCTAATTAAAGAAATAGAAGGTAACAACAGGATAGAAATACTGTAGATCAGAGATTTCCAGAACATAGTTTTCAGCAGTGGCCTGGCTATAGACAATTCCTACCCTCCTCTTATTGACTCCAACCTCTATTATCATTAGCTGTCTTAGAGGATGTAATTTAAATTACTGGCTCTCAAAAATATGGTACTTGGACATGTGAACATGAGGACCCTCCCAGGCCTACTGAGTCAGAAACTCTAGACATGACTCTCCACATGACTGCAGGTGACTCTGATGCTTGCTAAAGTTTGAATTGGCCCTAAAACTTGATAAGTTCAACTTAACAGTTTGCTTCTTGCTTTCTGTTTTCCTAACTTATTCTTGTCAATAGCGCTACAATCACCTTAATTGGTTGGCCTCAAAATCTCCAAGTCAGTTTTGTTTATCATTCTGGCTTCCTTTGCAGGCTCTCAGCAAGAAGACTGCTTATTTTGTAACCAAGGTGTTCTTTAAACATCTCATCTTTCTTACTTATTCTGGGCCCGCAAAATCAAATCCCAAAACTTCTTCAGTAAACCCACATCTATCACTCTTTGTAGTCTCTTCTATTGCTATTCAAAACATTTTTATGCTGACTTTGTCTTTGCTGCTCAGGTACAGTGCTATTTTATTGTGAATCAAAATATGTAAGTCACTATGAAAGTTTTGAGACCGACTTTGTTAGGGTCCATTGTTGGACTTCCAGTAAACCCCATTGACAGCATCCTTTCTGATTCACCCGGTCAAGTTTCAACTTGCTCTGCTAACCAGTGTTGCCAGGAGAGCCTCATTTGTTTCTGTCCAGGCACATTTTACATTTCTTCATTTGCCTGTATCTCAAAACTTTTGTAATGACCCACATGCAATGCTCCTTTAGTCCTTCCAGGCCTCTAGCAAACCAGGGCAGCAGATCTCGCTGGCTTGTTCTCACCCCCTTTCTACTCTGTTTCTCTCATCTGAATGCCCTCCACCTCCTCCCCACCACATTCTATTCTCTTCCTATCCAGCATCCAGTTCACCTTCTTTGAATTCGTGCTTCAACTTTGTCATTCAGGGCTCACTTTTCCTCAGTCATCACTGTGTTGAATTTGCTCTAACTTGCACATGTGTTTCCCAACTTCGTTTCAAGCTGATGCAATGTATATGCTCACCAGCTCTATCTACTTAATGTTCCCTCACCCAGGAATGCCTAGTATAAGACTCAGCACATGGTCCACTGACTTAAAGTAAGTAAAACGAGATGCTGAAACTCAAGTGTCCACATTTGAAGGTATTAGTAGCCCTGGTTGAGGTTTACGGGAGGAGTGTGAAAACTACTACCTAAAAAGGGTTTAGATGTTCATATCTAGTCATCCATCCCAACAGTTTTGTGATGGGGGCACCGCCCCTTATTGCGCCTTTATCTTTTACAACATAATTCATTACTCAACAAACATGACACAGAGGGATCAGCGTGTGCTTCGGGGTGTATATATGTATCTTTTCTTTCATGTGGGCCTGAACCTAAAGGAAATTCTATTAAGGCTGTAAACAGGAAAAAAAAAATATTACCCCGACTTTGATTTTTATTTCCTGGAATAAAATAGAGTCTTTTTGTCCTTCATTTTTTATGATTTAGGGATATCCCATAGAATATTTTAACTTCAAAAAGGCAGTGAACAACAGATGTGGTACAAGGCCCTGAAAGGGAGAAACAGTTTAGAGAGAATCAGTAAAACTGAACATATACACCACTAGCCTTCCAAAGAAAGCCAGCTGTAATAGAAGGAGCAAAAAGCATTAGGGGAAATTGGTTTCATTTCATGTTGGCACTGAGGGCAAAGAAATTTTACTTTTCCATTTCTTGTGGATAATTTGACTTTGTTAAAGCAGCATCTTTGTCCTTACCATAGCACTAAAAATGTTAAAAGAAAAACATTTGACAAATTAGGTTTAGCAGAGTTTATTTGAACAAGGAACAATTCATGAATTGGGCATCCCTCAGAACAAGGAGAGGTTCAGAGAGGTTCAGAGATTTCCACCCAGCAATGTGGGCAGGCAGTATTTATAGACAGAAAAAAAGAAATAACATAAAAAAACAGCCTCCCCCCATAGATGGGGGTCTTGCTGTGTCTCCTAGGCTGGATTGCTGTGGCAGATCACAGTTCACTGCAGCCTCAAACTCCTGGGCTCAAATGATTGTTCTGCTCCTGCCTCTCAGGTAGCTGGGTCTATAGATGTTGCCACCAGGCCCAGCTAATTTTCTTTTTTAGAGATGGAGTCTTACTATGTTGCCCAGGCTGGCTTTGAGCTCCTGGGTTCAAGTGATCTCCCACCTCAGACTCACAGACTATTCAATTAGGAGCCACTGTGCCCAGCCCAGAAACATCTTGATTGATTATGGCTGAGCATTTGTTGAATATGGATAAGCTCTGATCAGTTGGCAGCCTGGGATTGGTTAAAGCTCTGCTGCAGTGATTGGCTGAAGCTTGGCTGTTGTGATTGGCTAAGGCTCAGCTACTTTACAAGAATATACTCTTGGCCTGGCACTGGAGCTAGGATGGTAGTCCTAGCTACCCAGGAGGCTGAGGTGGGATGATGACTTGAGCCCAGGAGTTTGAGGTTACTATGATTGAGCTACTGTACTCTAGTTTAGGCAATAGGGAGAGACCATAAAATATACTGATAAGATAGTTTGTTTACATACTAAGTTAGGTTGCAGTGTGTTCTGTTCAAAAGCAGCTTTAGGCTAAATTTTATTCATCTTAACAGAAATTCTGTCACCAACACCAATCTGTAGGTTTTTATGATTAAATCTCTGTTTGTCCATAGTTTCTCATCTATGACCCTAAAAACCTAAAGAGCTGTGGAAACAGTGTTTATAATCCTTGGTGGCAGAATATTACCTAGCAAATTTGCTTGCAAAACCAAATTGACAGAATTATGTAGTTTTTATTTGTCCTTCTTGGAATAAATATTCATTTATTTTGCTTTTGAAATAATATTTGAGTAGGAGCTAAATTCTAGACCCCTTGGGTCTTTGTACATTGTATGAATGCTATTATCTAACTAAAATGCAAACTTTTCTGAAATTAGAAACCTATCTGGACCCAAAGATTTAGAATTAGTAATTGTGGATCTGAACTTGTTTTCTCCTTTGATTTCATCAGGAAGACGTTCTAAATTATGTGCTATTATCTCGAAAATATTTCTTTAATACCTTGCAGTATCTGAATGTCTCTACCTGGAGGAAGTAACTAAAGTGAGCTTTTAAAAAAGAATAACTCTGGATATAAATTATACAAAAGGATTGAAAATACTTTAAAGCATGATAAATGTCAAGGAGCACAGTGCAGAATTTAAGAATGTGAAGATTTTGGCCAGGTCTGGTGACTCATGCCTATAATCGCAGCACTTTGGGAAGCCTAGGTGGGAGGACTGCATGAGGCCAGGTGTGTAAGACCAGTCTGGGAAACACAGTGAGACCCTTTATCAACCAAAAAAAAGAAAGAAAAAAGAATGGGAAGATTTTTATGTATTTTATTTCTTACCTAATATATTGGTTTGTTGTATGAATATATATATTATATATATACACACACACACATATATATGAAATGCATACATGTATATATTTCATCAATGTAATGATGAAATGGAAAACAGAATTGGCTGAATGCATGTGTGTGTGCACTATGCTCTATTCTCATAATAAATCTTAGTAATATTTAAAAAAGATGGTTATTGTAGATACAAACACATACACACACAATCTCCAGCCAATATACTCTATTGGCCACCCAATTTTTCCGGTGTAATTATGGAAAACTAGGACTTTTCAATATTTTATCCAGTAGAGTTGTTGGAATAAAATTTATATTGGTTCCCAGTGTATAGTGCCAACTTCCTGAGAGGATAGGTTTTGGGTAGTTACCATTTAACTGAATAATTCGGAAGGAATCTGAGTTGTACACAAAGCACTCTCTGTGTGTTGGGAGTAGAGCAAATAAGCCACAAGTCCTTTGCTGGGCTGTGACTCCCAGGGAGCTCTACCTGCCCTCTTTAGGGGGAAAGACTGATGGGCCAGCAAAGAGGGCAATGCATGAACTCTGGACAATCAACATTTACTGAGGGTCTTAGTGAAACAGACACTAGGAGCTACTGCAAAGTTACTGGCAAGAGGAAGAGCCCGTCTTTGCAAGAAATTAAAATAAAAGCAGCAGAGAACAGGTCAGCCACATATTAAGGGAGTCATCTCAGATATCTTTTTTTTTTTTTAGAGACGGAGCCTCAAGCTATCCCCCTGGGTAGAGTGCCATGGCATCACAGCTCATAGCAACCTCCAACTCCTGGGCTCAAGCAAGTCTCCTGCCTCCGCCTCCCAAGTAGCTGGGACCACAGGCGCCCGCCACAACGCCCGG